>JAGSMU010000167.1:0-86476 GCA_029286865.1 Teinopalpus imperialis
ACTCCGCGGCGTACGCGCTCACGCTCTGATGTAGTCCGTCCCTTAATCGGGTAGCGGTCTTCACGGGCCGGGCGCGTCGACGTCCGCGGACGGCGTGCACTTCTCTCTCAGTAATGCATCGCGACCCGTTCGACGTCGGCCTAAGCGCCGTCCGGTAGCCCAATTCGTTCCGTGTCAAAAGCGGACGGTTGACCGCGACGGTGGCCGACCGGCCGTCGGACGGTAGAAGACACGAATCGCGCACGCGCAACTTACATAAGCGCGTCCGGCCCGACGCAAGACAACGTCGTCATCGAGGTCCTGCCGTTGTGCGGACATCGGTGCGGCGCGTCTGTTGTCGCAGCCGTGCAGTCTCGACCGTGCGCGTCTCAGTCGGCGATGATTCAGTTTCGGGCACTCGCAGGACCCGTCTTGAAACACGGACCAAGGAGTCTAGCATGTGTGCGAGTCATTGAGTTGTGTTAAAACTGAAAGGCGCAACGAAAGTGAAGGCGCGCGCTAATCGCGCGCTCAGGGAGGATGCAGCGTCGGTCTCGATCGGCCTCTCGCACTCCCGAGGCGTCTCGTTTCCAATCCGTGAATGTAGGCGCGCTCTGAGCAGAGATGCTGGGACCCGAAAGATGGTGAACTATGCCTGGTCAGGTCGAAGTCAGGGGAAACCCTGATGGAGGACCGTAGCGATTCTGACGTGCAAATCGATCGTCGGAACTGGGTATAGGGGCGAAAGACTAATCGAACCATCTAGTAGCTGGTTCCGTCCGAAGTTTCCCTCAGGATAGCTGGCGTCGATGACGAACAGTCTCATCCGGTAAAGCGAATGATTAGAGGCATTGGGGCCGAAACGACCTCAACCTATTCTCAAACTTTAAATGGTGAGAGCTCCGGCTTACTCGAACGATGAAGCCGGAGATCTGATGACGGTGCCAAGTGGGCCAATTTTGGTAAGCAGAACTGGCGCTGTGGGATGAACCAAACGTAGTGTTAAGGCGCCTAAAACGCTCATGGGACACCATGAAAGGCGTTGGTCGCTCATGACAGCAGGACGGTGGCCATGGAAGTCGGAATCCGCTAAGGAGTGTGCAACGACTCACCTGCCGAAGCAACCAGCCCTGAAAATGGATGGCGCTGAAGCGTTTTGCCTATACACTACCGTTACGGGCAATAGCGACGTGCGGAAACGTATGTCGTCATTACGCCGTAACGAGTAGGACGAGCGCGGCGGAGAGCGCAGAAGGGTCTGGGCGCGAGCCCGCCTGGAGCCTCCGTCGGTGCAGATCTTGGTGGTAGTAGCAAATACTCCAGCGAGGCCCTGGAGGACTGACGTGGAGAAGGGTTTCGCGTGAACAGTAGTTGCTCGCGAGTCAGTCGATCCTAAGCTCAAGGAGAGATCTTATGTCGATGTGGCGTGTTTTTTCGAATTTCGGATAAATAACGCCCTTTGAGCGAAAGGAATCCGGTTCCTATTCCGGAACCCGGCAGCGGAACCGTTTCAATAATCGTTCCTCGTTTCAAAGCGAGTGTTCGACGGGTAACCCAAAGTGGCCTGAAGACGCCGCCGAGGGGTCCGGGAAGAGTTTTCTTTTCTGCCTGAGCGTTCGAGTTCCATGGAATCCTATAGAAGGGAGATATGGTTCGAACGCGAAGAGCACCGCATTTGCGGTGGTGTCCGGATACTCTCTGTGGACCTTGAAAATTCAGGTGAGGGATGTACGTGGAGATGTCGCGCCGGTTCGTACCCATATCCGCAGCAGGTCTCCAAGGTGAAGAGCCTCTAGTCGATAGAATAATGTAGGTAAGGGAAGTCGGCAAATTGATCCGTAACTTCGGAATAAGGATTGGCTCTGAGGACCGGGGCGTGTCGGGTTTGGACGGGAAGCGGATGCCGGTGCCGGGCCTGGTCGATGCTCGTGCGTCTCTCGGGGCGTGCGGCCTGAATCCGGACCCGCGTTCCGGCCTTCCGCGGATCTTCCTAGCCGTAAGGTCGCGTCTGTTTCGTTTCTTGCGCGATAGGCGCGCGCCTGTACGACCGCCGTTCAACGGTCAGCTCAGAACTGGCACGGACAAGGGGAATCCGACTGTCTAATTAAAACAAAGCATTGCGATGGCCCTCGCGGGTGTTGACGCAATGTGATTTCTGCCCAGTGCTCTGAATGTCAACGTGAAGAAATTCAAGCAAGCGCGGGTAAACGGCGGGAGCCGGCTTGGCTTGGGTGCCGTGAACTCACCAAGTAGCACGATTTAGTTCTATGCCCTAACGGGCGGGAATTTGTGACAACCCATAGCCCCGGAAGCCGATGCGTGGATGGTAGAAGAAGAGCCAGCCATTCTGACACCATCCAATACGCGAGCTTTCGAGGCTAGCCAATGGGGTCTCGAACGTCTGGAGGGACTGCCGGACACCGAGACTCAACTCCTGCCCGAAGCCTGCTCGCTATGCGCAGCTGCTCAAGACTGATACGGGAGGAGGGGATTGCCTAAAATAGTAAGCACCGTTAGCGGCTGTTGCGGAGCTTCGATCTCGTTGGCATATCCTAAAACTGCGAGAGAAAGCGCACTTCCACTGCTGTAACCCTCGGGTGGCGGCGGTCAGGCTTGTGACCAGGTTTGCTGGATTCGTCCGGTATGCGCAGCGTTCTCCACTGAACGTAACCTGGCTTTGGTACGGGGTGAGATTCCCGTACAGCCCCATTGGGAGGACACTTGTGTCCACCAAGTCGAATCGTTTACTTCGGTTGGTGCCTAGCGAAAACGATCGGCGCATTTAAGCAGCTGGGCCAGGTGCTCAGCTGCAAACCGGTTACCGAGCGTCGGACCATCCGTCAGGAATGGTCGCCCGACCTCCATCGGAGCGGGAGCTCGAAAAGTTCGTCGCTCTGCCCGGGGCTCAGGCTCCAGGCGAGTGGCCGATAAAACAAGGGCCGCTGCCGAGCCCACGGTGGTTGCGGCCAAGGTTTGCTTGCTTAAACGCCTAATTCCCCATACCATCTAGCAACCACCACCTACCATCAATCGGCAAAATGCTGATCCCCCAAGCCTCAAAGGACGGGAGATGGGGACAAGTGGCGTCTCGTGGGTATCCGTGATGATTATAAATCACGTCGCTACGGCGATGGTACTGTGATCGGCAGAAGTAGCCAAATGCCTCGTCATCTAATTAGTGACGCGCATGAATGGATTAACGAGATTCCCACTGTCCCTATCTACTATCTAGCGAAACCACAGCCAAGGGAACGGGCTTGGGAGAATCAGCGGGGAAAGAAGACCCTGTTGAGCTTGACTCTAGTCTGGCATTGTAAGGAGACATGAGAGGTGTAGCATAAGTGGGAGATCGTTCGCGCGGTCGTCGCTGAAAAACCACTACTTTCATTGTTTCATTACTTACTCGGTTGGGCGGAAGCGGTGCGCGGTCGATTTTATCGGCGGGCGCACGGTGTTTCGTTCCAAGCGTGCAGAGTGGCGGCGTGGCGGCAACGCCCGTCGCCGTACAACTCCCGCGTGATCCGGTTCGAGGACACTGCCAGGCGGGGAGTTTGACTGGGGCGGTACATCTGTCAAAGAATAACGCAGGTGTCCTAAGGCCAGCTCAGCGAGGACAGAAACCTCGCGTGGAGCAAAAGGGCAAAAGCTGGCTTGATCCAGATGTTCAGTACGCATAGGGACTGCGAAAGCACGGCCTATCGATTCTTTATATATTTTATTAGATAAAATATGTCTCTATAAATATGTTAGATCTTATTTAGAGTACTCGGCTACTAAATTATTGGTAATAGGTTCCATTAGAAGCCGAGGCAACATTTGTCATCATTATCATATTGTCTTAGCCCAGCATTAGTCCACTGTTAAGCATGGGTATTATATTGACATTTGTACAACACACAAATTGCTGTTTTGTCTTTACTTTATCACATTGAGAATAACTTTTGATTTTATTATGAAATAAACCATGACTCATTACCTTAAGTCATCACTGTTGAGTTATTAGATAGCTTCAGGTACTGAGACAGTCCTTCAGTTCCTGTTAGCTATAGCGTAGGCTACGATGGGGGTGTTTCTCTACATGATAGAATACGTAGAGACAACAAGACATGCGTAGTAGAACGGGAGAACTGACATAGCTCAAAAGGTCAGGAAGCTTTAAAGGCAATGTGGTCTACCTATGGGGCAGTAAGGCTAATAAGTGGCAACCTCGGACATGCAGTTGCAGTATAGGATGACCGCCAATGGATGGAGCGACATATGCAAGTTCATGGGAAGTCGATCAAAGCAGGTGGCTCAGTATCGTGCTTTGTTGCAATTTATGGTAGATCTAAACTGCAGTTTGTTTCTACCAGCAGAATGAATGGGTCAAATCTACCCTGGGAGGACTATGCCCTCACAGAATACTAGCGTAAAATAATAACATGGTGCTGCTGTGTTACGTCTGGTGAGTGCAGGGATACGTAGACCTTTATTACTGGTGACCAGACATTCCATCGCGATCCCCAGGGGTGACAACGCATCTGCATTGTGATTCTTTGCAAAAATTAGTACATACTCATCATATTTTATAATTAACTTGCCCGTGGTTTTAAATTAATATCTTGTAAGGCCTGTACTCAATATTATCATGTAATATTTTTCTCGGCGGTGAAAGAAAATATCGTACGAATATGTATTATATAATTTAAGCTGTCACCTGCATATTAGCTTTGAATAAAAGTTTGTCCTATCAACTACCAGGAGCACTTTAAGCAAATTGATCCCACAGCTTGATAGCGAACATGAAATGAAAATAAGGTCCGAAACAGTAGAGACTTGTAACTACAGAAATAAAAGATTAGGGTACGAAATTAGCAAATAGCGATTAAGTAAAGAAAATTTTGTAGTGGTTTTTTAATCTTCTATAACGTTTTGTCACACTAGCGTCAGTCAAGCTCATATGACGACGACAATCATGATAATGACGAAATAATGTTGGTTTCCATACATCGCCTAGATACCTTAATGATTCAGATAAAGAAATAAAAGTCAAAATCTTAACAAGTTTAGTGCAAAAAAGAATTATTGAAAAGTCTGTACTACCGTTTTTTTAAAATTGAGAGTAACAAACGAGCATACAGTTCACCTGATGCCAAGTGATTGCCGCGGCCCATAAAATCTACATTCATCCTTGATAAGGAATCATAATCAAACTGCAGTGTAGCTCTATCAGTGTCGAGCTGTACTTAAAAATAAATAAAAAAGTGACGATGATAATATGAAATTCGCAAATGCGCCGAAACGCCGAAATCTTTTGAACAACATTTGCTTCTATATCTTCTATAGAAATGAGGCCTGTTTTCGTATCAGGGGTTAAGTCTTGAAAAGACGCCCTGTCTCCCAGGGAAAATAACATTATATAACACTCCGAAACGTTATGAGGATGCGTTTGCGCAATAGCTTGCACACATAAAAGCACTACTTTTTTATTAAAAAAAACTAAGGGGGACAATCGAATCTATGAACATCTCTGATAATAAGTGAGGACTGTAGTACATAAGCACCCAAAACGATCCTCTACAATTTTTATTTATTTAACTTTCATCTACACACAGTATTTCTTCAAGAAATCTAAGATGAGAATAGTATGTTCAAAAGTGCAGCTTATTTGACCCATAAAACTCTTCCAGCACTCCTGCTGTTGGGGACTTCATCGACAGTGGTAGAGCTACACTATAGTTTATTTCTAGCTGCAGAATGAATGGGTCAGCTCGACTGAGGTAAGACTATGCCCTCATGGAATAACAGCGTAACATAGCAGTATAATGCTGCTGTGTTTTTCCAGATGTGTGGGGATCCGAGAGCTTTATTACTGGTGACCAGACATTCCATCGCGATCCCCAGGGTGACAACGCATCTGCATTGTGATTCTTTGCAAAAATTAGTACATACTCATCATATTTTATAATTAACTTGCCCGTGGTTTTAAATTAATATCTTGTAAGGCCTGTACTCAATATTATCATGTAATATTTTTCTCGGCGGTGAAAGAAAATATCGTACGAATATGTATTATATAATTTAAGCTGTCACCTGCATATTAGCTTTGAATAAAAGTTTGTCCTATCAACTACCAGGAGCACTTTAAGCAAATTGATCCCACAGCTTGATAGCGAACATGAAATGAAAATAAGGTCCGAAACAGTAGAGACTTGTAACTACAGAAATAAAAGATTAGGTACGAAATTAGCAAATAGCGATTAAGTAAAGAAAATTTTGTAGTGGTTTTAATCTTCTATAACGTTTTGTCACACTAGCGTCAGTCAAGCTCATATGACGACGACAATCATGATAATGACGAAATAATGTTGGTTTCCATACATCGCCTAGATACCTTAATGATTCAGATAAAGAAATAAAAGTCAAAATCTTAACAAGTTTAGTGCAAAAAAGAATTATTGAAAAGTCTGTACTACCGTTTTTTTAAAATTGAGAGTAACAAACGAGCATACAGTTCACCTGATGCCAAGTGATTGCCGCGGCCCATAAAATCTACATTCATCCTTGATAAGGAATCATAATCAAACTGCAGTGTAGCTCTATCAGTGTCGAGCTGTACTTAAAAATAAATAAAAAAGTGACGATGATAATATGAAATTCGCAAATGCGCCGAAACGCCGAAATCTTTTGAACAACATTTGCTTCTATATCTTCTATAGAAATGAGGCCTGTTTTCGTATCAGGGGTTAAGTCTTGAAAAGACGCCCTGTCTCCCAGGGAAAATAACATTATATAACACTCCGAAACGTTATGAGGATGCGTTTGCGCAATAGCTTGCACACATAAAAGCACTACTTTTTATTAAAAACTAAGGGGACAATCGAATCTATGAACATCTCTGATAATAAGTGAGGACAAGTACTTAAAGCATCATCGTTATAGGTCTCTAATATATCATTATTTATTTATTTAACTTTCATCTACACACAGTATTTCTTCAAGAAATCTAAGATGAGAATAGTATGTTCAAAAGTGCAGCTTATTTGACCCATAAAACTCTTCCAGCACTCCTGCTGTTGGGGACTTCATCGACAGTGGTAGAGCTACACTATAGTTTATTTCTAGCTGCAGAATGAATGGGTCAGCTCGACTGAGGTAAGACTATGCCCTCATGGAATAACAGCGTTCCATAATTAATAAATATATACATATATATATATATATATATATATATATATATATATATATATATATATATATATATATATATATATATATATATATATATATATATATATATATATATATATATATATATATATATATATATATATATATATATATATATATATATATATATATATATATATATATATATATATATATATATATATATATATATATATATATATATATATATATATATATATATATATATATATATATATATATATATATATATATATATATATATATATATATATATATATATATATATATATATATATATATATATATATATATATATATATATATATATATATATATATATATATATATATATATATATATATATATATATATATATATATATATATATATATATATATATATATATATATATATATATATATATATATATATATATATATATATATATATATATATATATATATATATATATATATATATATATATATATATATATATATATATATATATATATATATATATATATATATATATATATATATATATATATATATATATATATATATATATATATATATATATATATATATATATATATATATATATATATATATATATATATATATATATATATATATATATATATATATATATATATATATATATATATATATATATATATATATATATATATATATATATATATATATATATATATATATATATATATATATATATATATATATATATATATATATATATATATATATATATATATATATATATATATATATATATATATATATATATATATATATATATATATATATATATATATATATATATATATATATATATATATATATATATATATATATATATATATATATATATATATATATATATATATATATATATATATATATATATATATATATATATATATATATATATATATATATATATATATATATATATATATATATATATATATATATATATATATATATATATATATATATATATATATATATATATATATATATATATATATATATATATATATATATATATATATATATATATATATATATATATATATATATATATATATATATATATATATATATATATATATATATATATATATATATATATATATATATATATATATATATATATATATATATATATATATATATATATATATATATATATATATATATATATATATATATATATATATATATATATATATATATATATATATATATATATATATATATATATATATATATATATATATATATATATATATATATATATATATATATATATATATATATATATATATATATATATATATATATATATATATATATATATATATATATATATATATATATATATATATATATATATATATATATATATATATATATATATATATATATATATATATATATATATATATATATATATATATATATATATATATATATATATATATATATATATATATATATATATATATATATATATATATATATATATATATATATATATATATATATATATATATATATATATATATATATATATATATATATATATATATATATATATATATATATATATATATATATATATATATATATATATATATATATATATATATATATATATATATATATATATATATATATATATATATATATATATATATATATATATATATATATATATATATATATATATATATATATATATATATATATATATATATATATATATATATATATATATATATATATATATATATATATATATATATATATATATATATATATATATATATATATATATATATATATATATATATATATATAAGACGGGTTTAAAATATTTCTCAAATTTTTATGCCAAACGTGCTAGATAACAACTGAGCTTTAAATTACTTACAAATTTGTCAAAGCATCTGCATAACGAAATCAAACAAATATGAATCTTATTTTGATGGAATAAGGTCCTTAAAGTATAATATATATCGTAAATCAAATTTAACTTACAAAAGAACAAAGTTAAAGAAACAATTTCAAAATGGAGGATTCAAGTTAATTTGATAAAATATTTCAAATATGCCTTTCATTGTTACAAAACAGGATTAAGCCCGTGGAAGGTTTCATGCTTACAAAACTGAAGTTATTGATACTTTTCACATGAAAACACCCTTAAATTGTTAAGTGTACACTATTTGTGGGATTTCGCGATGCTGCGGTGGGTCAGCGGGGCAAGAGAAGTGTCGGATTAACCAACCCCTCTCTGTCACCGCAGGGGGCTGGGATTCTTCATTGCTATTCTCGCCCCCATGGCCTCTGGGGTGCGTTGAACACTCCCCATTGTAAATTCTGTAAAGTATGCATAGGAAAGGTTACGGATGTCTACGTTGTCTCTACGTATTCTATCATGTAGAGAAACACCTCCATCGTAGCCTACGCTATAGCTAACAGGAACTGAAGGACTGTCTCATTACCTGAGTCATGGTTTATTTGAAATGATTTCTGAATTTTCAAAGCCATGGAATATTAAAACATTTGTAAAGAAGTTCCAAATATTTCATTCAAAAATTAAACAAAAACCTAACGGAGCCAGTCCATATTGCAAATTACTTTTCATATATTCAGAGCTATTATTTTAAGATTATTGTAAATTGTCATACTTACAGTTTCTGGATTTTGATAAAGTGAAACAACGTAACCTATTTATCATATTTACTAATTTTAAACGCATTCATTCTAACAGTTTATTTTAGTCCTCTTCAATATCTTCGAATCCAATCACTACCGCATGCAGGCTCGTGTACCCACAAACCTTTTCCACCCGGTCTTTTCAACATGTCAATGAAAGTCAAACCGAGTTAGATACCAGTTTAAAAAAAGCATCAAAGTGTAAAAAATACTTACAAATACTACCACAGCGATTCTCCCAGGGAAAAACGCCCTTACATAATGGCAACTCGAAATAGCATAACGCTGCTATGTATGGTTGGTGAGTGTAGGGATCCTATTTTTTCATGAGGGATATGCCTAAGTAAACCTCTCGGGGCAAGGATGGGTCATATTGACTCTTACCAAATAATACCCCATGGTGTTACTCCTTCGCCGCGTATGGCGGGGCACGGGAACGCTTTCACGCACATCCGCGATCCTTCCTGCACTGGTCACCCAGACAGCCACCTCCGGGGAGGACAATCCCCTCTACACCCTTCCAGGCAGACGTGGTGGTAACATCAACATAAGTTCACAGGGATGTCTGCGTATGTACATCTTTAATTTTTCGTGGAGACAGATGCAGATGTTATGGGTCACAGTTATCATTTTCCATCATGAACCCATAATATTATAATGGACAGCGCATTTGCGGTAATCACTTAACATCGGCTGCGCTGCTCGTTTGCCACCTATTCCATAAAAAAATGTATTCAGCTGGATAAAAGGTTAGCTGCATAAAGTGTTCTTTTCACTGGTTTTTAAATAATATAACAGTTCTTTGACACAACAGTTTTAAAAAGAACATTCCACAAGCGATATTAGTGATGGCGTGATAGATTTAAAACTTTAGACTGAAATGTTGAATGACCGATCATTTTGATTATTTATTAATGATACATCTTATAAGTGACCATGTGACCATTGCAGAAACTAAGTAGTCCATAACCCTTAGAATCATATAAAACTATAATGAATTTGTGTATTTACAAGAAATTCATTAGTTTAGCCGACTGTTTATCTACATGCTTTAAATCGGTTGACGACGAAATATTCTCTCCGTATTTGCACAAATACCCCTGTACTATTTTAACGTCCTGCCTTTCATCACATATATTTAGGTAATAACCAAAAATTACAACCTGATGAGACCTGCACACCAACTACATAATGAAAATATAAAAATATTTATTATTTAGAAAAGGCTAAGAATAGCTAATATATAATATACCGATCCGACTAATCCTAATCCTTATCCTTATCTCTTTATCTCGACCCGACCCGACCCGACCCGACCCGACCCGACCCGACCCGACCCGACCCGACCCGACCCGACCCGACCCGACCCGACCCGACCCGACCCGACCCGACCCGACCCGACCCGACCCGACCCGACCCGACCCGACCCGACCCGACCCGACCCGACCCGACCCGACCCGACCCGACCCGACCCGACCCGACCCGACCCGACCCGACCCGACCCGACCCGACCCGACCCGACCCGACCCGACCCGACCCGACCCGACCCGACCCGACCCGACCCGACCCGACCCGACCCGACCCGACCCGACCCGACCCGACCCGACCCGACCCGACCCGACCCGACCCGACCCGACCCGACCCGACCCGACCCGACCCGACCCGACCCGACCCGACCCGACCCGACCCGACCCGACCCGACCCGACCCGACCCGACCCGACCCGACCCGACCCGACCCGACCCGACCCGACCCGACCCGACCCGACCCGACCCGACCCGACCCGACCCGACCCGACCCGACCCGACCCGACCCGACCCGACCCGACCCGACCCGACCCGACCCGACCCGACCCGACCCGACCCGACCCGACCCGACCCGACCCGACCCGACCCGACCCGACCCGACCCGACCCGACCCGACCCGACCCGACCCGACCCGACCCGACCCGACCCGACCCGACCCGACCCGACCCGACCCGACCCGACCCGACCCGACCCGACCCGACCCGACCCGACCCGACCCGACCCGACCCGACCCGACCCGACCCGACCCGACCCGACCCGACCCGACCCGACCCGACCCGACCCGACCCGACCCGAC
Organism: Teinopalpus imperialis; assembly: GCA_029286865.1. Classification (NCBI taxonomy): domain Eukaryota; kingdom Metazoa; phylum Arthropoda; class Insecta; order Lepidoptera; family Papilionidae; genus Teinopalpus; species Teinopalpus imperialis. The sequence goes on from JAGSMU010000167.1 coordinate 12,020, forward strand.
CCGACCCGACCCGACCCGACCCGACCCGACCCGACCCGACCCGACCCGACCCGACCCGACCCGACCCGACCCGACCCGACCCGACCCGACCCGACCCGACCCGACCCGACCCGACCCGACCCGACCCGACCCGACCCGACCCGACCCGACCCGACCCGACCCGACCCGACCCGACCCGACCCGACCCGACCCGACCCGACCCGACCCGACCCGACCCGACCCGACCCGACCCGACCCGACCCGACCCGACCCGACCCGACCCGACCCGACCCGACCCGACCCGACCCGACCCGACCCGACCCGACCCGACCCGACCCGACCCGACCCGACCCGACCCGACCCGACCCGACCCGACCCGACCCGACCCGACCCGACCCGACCCGACCCGACCCGACCCGACCCGACCCGACCCGACCCGACCCGACCCGACCCGACCCGACCCGACCCGACCCGACCCGACCCGACCCGACCCGACCCGACCCGACCCGACCCGACCCGACCCGACCCGACCCGACCCGACCCGACCCGACCCGACCCGACCCGACCCGACCCGACCCGACCCGACCCGACCCGACCCGACCCGACCCGACCCGACCCGACCCGACCCGACCCGACCCGACCCGACCCGACCCGACCCGACCCGACCCGACCCGACCCGACCCGACCCGACCCGACCCGACCCGACCCGACCCGACCCGACCCGACCCGACCCGACCCGACCCGACCCGACCCGACCCGACCCGACCCGACCCGACCCGACCCGACCCGACCCGACCCGACCCGACCCGACCCGACCCGACCCGACCCGACCCGACCCGACCCGACCCGACCCGACCCGACCCGACCCGACCCGACCCGACCCGACCCGACCCGACCCGACCCGACCCGACCCGACCCGACCCGACCCGACCCGACCCGACCCGACCCGACCCGACCCGACCCGACCCGACCCGACCCGACCCGACCCGACCCGACCCGACCCGACCCGACCCGACCCGACCCGACCCGACCCGACCCGACCCGACCCGACCCGACCCGACCCGACCCGACCCGACCCGACCCGACCCGACCCGACCCGACCCGACCCGACCCGACCCGACCCGACCCGACCCGACCCGACCCGACCCGACCCGACCCGACCCGACCCGACCCGACCCGACCCGACCCGACCCGACCCGACCCGACCCGACCCGACCCGACCCGACCCGACCCGACCCGACCCGACCCGACCCGACCCGACCCGACCCGACCCGACCCGACCCGACCCGACCCGACCCGACCCGACCCGACCCGACCCGACCCGACCCGACCCGACCCGACCCGACCCGACCCGACCCGACCCGACCCGACCCGACCCGACCCGACCCGACCCGACCCGACCCGACCCGACCCGACCCGACCCGACCCGACCCGACCCGACCCGACCCGACCCGACCCGACCCGACCCGACCCGACCCGACCCGACCCGACCCGACCCGACCCGACCCGACCCGACCCGACCCGACCCGACCCGACCCGACCCGACCCGACCCGACCCGACCCGACCCGACCCGACCCGACCCGACCCGACCCGACCCGACCCGACCCGACCCGACCCGACCCGACCCGACCCGACCCGACCCGACCCGACCCGACCCGACCCGACCCGACCCGACCCGACCCGACCCGACCCGACCCGACCCGACCCGACCCGACCCGACCCGACCCGACCCGACCCGACCCGACCCGACCCGACCCGACCCGACCCGACCCGACCCGACCCGACCCGACCCGACCCGACCCGACCCGACCCGACCCGACCCGACCCGACCCGACCCGACCCGACCCGACCCGACCCGACCCGACCCGACCCGACCCGACCCGACCCGACCCGACCCGACCCGACCCGACCCGACCCGACCCGACCCGACCCGACCCGACCCGACCCGACCCGACCCGACCCGACCCGACCCGACCCGACCCGACCCGACCCGACCCGACCCGACCCGACCCGACCCGACCCGACCCGACCCGACCCGACCCGACCCGACCCGACCCGACCCGACCCGACCCGACCCGACCCGACCCGACCCGACCCGACCCGACCCGACCCGACCCGACCCGACCCGACCCGACCCGACCCGACCCGACCCGACCCGACCCGACCCGACCCGACCCGACCCGACCCGACCCGACCCGACCCGACCCGACCCGACCCGACCCGACCCGACCCGACCCGACCCGACCCGACCCGACCCGACCCGACCCGACCCGACCCGACCCGACCCGACCCGACCCGACCCGACCCGACCCGACCCGACCCGACCCGACCCGACCCGACCCGACCCGACCCGACCCGACCCGACCCGACCCGACCCGACCCGACCCGACCCGACCCGACCCGACCCGACCCGACCCGACCCGACCCGACCCGACCCGACCCGACCCGACCCGACCCGACCCGACCCGACCCGACCCGACCCGACCCGACCCGACCCGACCCGACCCGACCCGACCCGACCCGACCCGACCCGACCCGACCCGACCCGACCCGACCCGACCCGACCCGACCCGACCCGACCCGACCCGACCCGACCCGACCCGACCCGACCCGACCCGACCCGACCCGACCCGACCCGACCCGACCCGACCCGACCCGACCCGACCCGACCCGACCCGACCCGACCCGACCCGACCCGACCCGACCCGACCCGACCCGACCCGACCCGACCCGACCCGACCCGACCCGACCCGACCCGACCCGACCCGACCCGACCCGACCCGACCCGACCCGACCCGACCCGACCCGACCCGACCCGACCCGACCCGACCCGACCCGACCCGACCCGACCCGACCCGACCCGACCCGACCCGACCCGACCCGACCCGACCCGACCCGACCCGACCCGACCCGACCCGACCCGACCCGACCCGACCCGACCCGACCCGACCCGACCCGACCCGACCCGACCCGACCCGACCCGACCCGACCCGACCCGACCCGACCCGACCCGACCCGACCCGACCCGACCCGACCCGACCCGACCCGACCCGACCCGACCCGACCCGACCCGACCCGACCCGACCCGACCCGACCCGACCCGACCCGACCCGACCCGACCCGACCCGACCCGACCCGACCCGACCCGACCCGACCCGACCCGACCCGACCCGACCCGACCCGACCCGACCCGACCCGACCCGACCCGACCCGACCCGACCCGACCCGACCCGACCCGACCCGACCCGACCCGACCCGACCCGACCCGACCCGACCCGACCCGACCCGACCCGACCCGACCCGACCCGACCCGACCCGACCCGACCCGACCCGACCCGACCCGACCCGACCCGACCCGACCCGACCCGACCCGACCCGACCCGACCCGACCCGACCCGACCCGACCCGACCCGACCCGACCCGACCCGACCCGACCCGACCCGACCCGACCCGACCCGACCCGACCCGACCCGACCCGACCCGACCCGACCCGACCCGACCCGACCCGACCCGACCCGACCCGACCCGACCCGACCCGACCCGACCCGACCCGACCCGACCCGACCCGACCCGACCCGACCCGACCCGACCCGACCCGACCCGACCCGACCCGACCCGACCCGACCCGACCCGACCCGACCCGACCCGACCCGACCCGACCCGACCCGACCCGACCCGACCCGACCCGACCCGACCCGACCCGACCCGACCCGACCCGACCCGACCCGACCCGACCCGACCCGACCCGACCCGACCCGACCCGACCCGACCCGACCCGACCCGACCCGACCCGACCCGACCCGACCCGACCCGACCCGACCCGACCCGACCCGACCCGACCCGACCCGACCCGACCCGACCCGACCCGACCCGACCCGACCCGACCCGACCCGACCCGACCCGACCCGACCCGACCCGACCCGACCCGACCCGACCCGACCCGACCCGACCCGACCCGACCCGACCCGACCCGACCCGACCCGACCCGACCCGACCCGACCCGACCCGACCCGACCCGACCCGACCCGACCCGACCCGACCCGACCCGACCCGACCCGACCCGACCCGACCCGACCCGACCCGACCCGACCCGACCCGACCCGACCCGACCCGACCCGACCCGACCCGACCCGACCCGACCCGACCCGACCCGACCCGACCCGACCCGACCCGACCCGACCCGACCCGACCCGACCCGACCCGACCCGACCCGACCCGACCCGACCCGACCCGACCCGACCCGACCCGACCCGACCCGACCCGACCCGACCCGACCCGACCCGACCCGACCCGACCCGACCCGACCCGACCCGACCCGACCCGACCCGACCCGACCCGACCCGACCCGACCCGACCCGACCCGACCCGACCCGACCCGACCCGACCCGACCCGACCCGACCCGACCCGACCCGACCCGACCCGACCCGACCCGACCCGACCCGACCCGACCCGACCCGACCCGACCCGACCCGACCCGACCCGACCCGACCCGACCCGACCCGACCCGACCCGACCCGACCCGACCCGACCCGACCCGACCCGACCCGACCCGACCCGACCCGACCCGACCCGACCCGACCCGACCCGACCCGACCCGACCCGACCCGACCCGACCCGACCCGACCCGACCCGACCCGACCCGACCCGACCCGACCCGACCCGACCCGACCCGACCCGACCCGACCCGACCCGACCCGACCCGACCCGACCCGACCCGACCCGACCCGACCCGACCCGACCCGACCCGACCCGACCCGACCCGACCCGACCCGACCCGACCCGACCCGACCCGACCCGACCCGACCCGACCCGACCCGACCCGACCCGACCCGACCCGACCCGACCCGACCCGACCCGACCCGACCCGACCCGACCCGACCCGACCCGACCCGACCCGACCCGACCCGACCCGACCCGACCCGACCCGACCCGACCCGACCCGACCCGACCCGACCCGACCCGACCCGACCCGACCCGACCCGACCCGACCCGACCCGACCCGACCCGACCCGACCCGACCCGACCCGACCCGACCCGACCCGACCCGACCCGACCCGACCCGACCCGACCCGACCCGACCCGACCCGACCCGACCCGACCCGACCCGACCCGACCCGACCCGACCCGACCCGACCCGACCCGACCCGACCCGACCCGACCCGACCCGACCCGACCCGACCCGACCCGACCCGACCCGACCCGACCCGACCCGACCCGACCCGACCCGACCCGACCCGACCCGACCCGACCCGACCCGACCCGACCCGACCCGACCCGACCCGACCCGACCCGACCCGACCCGACCCGACCCGACCCGACCCGACCCGACCCGACCCGACCCGACCCGACCCGACCCGACCCGACCCGACCCGACCCGACCCGACCCGACCCGACCCGACCCGACCCGACCCGACCCGACCCGACCCGACCCGACCCGACCCGACCCGACCCGACCCGACCCGACCCGACCCGACCCGACCCGACCCGACCCGACCCGACCCGACCCGACCCGACCCGACCCGACCCGACCCGACCCGACCCGACCCGACCCGACCCGACCCGACCCGACCCGACCCGACCCGACCCGACCCGACCCGACCCGACCCGACCCGACCCGACCCGACCCGACCCGACCCGACCCGACCCGACCCGACCCGACCCGACCCGACCCGACCCGACCCGACCCGACCCGACCCGACCCGACCCGACCCGACCCGACCCGACCCGACCCGACCCGACCCGACCCGACCCGACCCGACCCGACCCGACCCGACCCGACCCGACCCGACCCGACCCGACCCGACCCGACCCGACCCGACCCGACCCGACCCGACCCGACCCGACCCGACCCGACCCGACCCGACCCGACCCGACCCGACCCGACCCGACCCGACCCGACCCGACCCGACCCGACCCGACCCGACCCGACCCGACCCGACCCGACCCGACCCGACCCGACCCGACCCGACCCGACCCGACCCGACCCGACCCGACCCGACCCGACCCGACCCGACCCGACCCGACCCGACCCGACCCGACCCGACCCGACCCGACCCGACCCGACCCGACCCGACCCGACCCGACCCGACCCGACCCGACCCGACCCGACCCGACCCGACCCGACCCGACCCGACCCGACCCGACCCGACCCGACCCGACCCGACCCGACCCGACCCGACCCGACCCGACCCGACCCGACCCGACCCGACCCGACCCGACCCGACCCGACCCGACCCGACCCGACCCGACCCGACCCGACCCGACCCGACCCGACCCGACCCGACCCGACCCGACCCGACCCGACCCGACCCGACCCGACCCGACCCGACCCGACCCGACCCGACCCGACCCGACCCGACCCGACCCGACCCGACCCGACCCGACCCGACCCGACCCGACCCGACCCGACCCGACCCGACCCGACCCGACCCGACCCGACCCGACCCGACCCGACCCGACCCGACCCGACCCGACCCGACCCGACCCGACCCGACCCGACCCGACCCGACCCGACCCGACCCGACCCGACCCGACCCGACCCGACCCGACCCGACCCGACCCGACCCGACCCGACCCGACCCGACCCGACCCGACCCGACCCGACCCGACCCGACCCGACCCGACCCGACCCGACCCGATTATCTCTTTATCTCTTTATCTCTATCTCTTTATCTTTATCTCTTTATCTCTTATCCTTATCCTATCCTTATCCTTTATCTCTTTATCTCTATCTCTTTATCTCTATCTCTTTATCTCTTTATCTTTATCTCTTTATCCTTATCCTTTATCTCTTATCTCTTTATCCTTATCTCTTTATCTTTATCTCTTTATCTCTTATCCTTTATCTCTTATCTCTTTATCTCATCTCTTTATCTCATCTCTTTATCTCTTATCCTTATCCTTATCCTTATCCTTTATCTCTTTATCCTTTATCTCTTATCTCTTTATCCTTTATCTCTTATCTCTTATCTCTTTATCTTTATCTTTATCTCTTTATCCTTATCCTTATCCTTTATCTCTTATCCTTATCCTTATCTCTTTATCCTTATCCTCATCCTCATCCTCATCCTCATCCTCATCCTCATCCTCATCCTCATCCTCATCCTCATCCTCATCCTCATCCTCATCCTTATCCCCATCCTCATCCTAATCCTAATTCAAATCTTAATCCTTATCCTAATCCTTATCCTAATCCTAATCATAATCCTAATCCTTATCCTTATCCTTATCCTTATCCTTATCCTTATCCTTATCCTTATCCTTATCCTTATCCTTATCCTTATCCTTATCCTTATCCTTATCCTTATCCTTATCCTTATCCTTATCCTTATCCTTATCCTCATCCTAATCCTCATCCTCATCCTCATCCTCATCCTCATCCTCATCCTCATCCTCATCCTCATCCTCATCCTCATCCTCATCCTCATCCTCATCCTCATCCTCATCCTCATCCTCATCCTCATCCTCATCCTCATCCTTATCCCCATCCTCATCCTCATCCTCATCCCCATCCTCATCCTTATCCCCATCCTCATCCTCATCCTCATCCTCATCCTCATCCCTATCCTCATCCTCATCCTCATCCCTATCCTCATCCTCATCCTCATCCTCATCCTCATCCTCATCCTCATCCCCATCCTCATCCTCATCCTCATCCTCATCCTCATCCTCATCCCTATCCTCATCCTCATCCTCATCCTCATCCCTATCCTCATCCTCATCCTTATCCTTATCCTTATCCTTATCCTTATCCTTATCTCTTTATCCTTATCCTATCCTTATCCTTATCCTTATCCTTATCCTTATCCTTTATCTCATCTCTTTATCTCTTATCTCTTTATCCTTATCCTATCCTTATCCTAATCCTAATCCTTATCCTTATCCTTATCCTAATCCTAATCCTAATCCTTATCCTTATCCTTATCCTTATCCTCATCCTCATCTCATCCTCATCCTTATCCTTATCCTAATCCTAATCCTAATCCTTATCCTAATCCTAATCCTAATCCTAATCCTTATCCTTATCCTCATCCTCATCCTAATCCTAATCCTAATCCTAATCCTTATCCTTATCCTTTATCTCTTATCTCTTATCCTTATCCTAATCCTAATCCTTATCCTTATCCTTTATCTCTTATCTCTTATCTCTTATCTCTTTATCTTTATCTTTATCTTTATCTCTTTATCTCTTATCCTTATCCTTATCCTAATCCTAATCCTAATCCTTATCCTAATCCTAATCCTAATCCTAATCCTAATCCTTATCCTTATCTCTTTATCCTTATCCTAATCCTAATCCTAATCCTAATCCTTATCCTAATCCTAATCCTAATCCTAATCCTAATCCTAATCCTAATCCTAATCCTAATCCTAATCCTTATCCTTATCCTCATCCTCATCCTCATCCTCATCCTCATCCTCATCCTAATCCTAATCCTTATCCTAATCCTTTATCTCTTATCCTTATCCTTATCCTAATCCTAATCCTAATCCTTATCCTTATCCTCATCCTCATCCTCATCCTCATCCTCATCCTCATCCTCATCCTAATCCTAATCCTAATCCTAATCCTAATCCTAATCCTAATCCTAATCCTAATCCTAATCCTAATCCTAATCCTAATCCTAATCCTAATCCTTATCCTTATCCTTATCTCCTCATCCTCATCCTCATCCTCATCCTAATCCTAATCCTAATCCTAATCCTTATCCTAATCCTAATCCTAATCCTAATCCTTATCCTTATCCTCATCCTCATCCTCATCCTCATCCTCATCCTCATCCTCATCCTCATCCTCATCCTCATCCTCATCCTTATCCTTATCTCTTTATCCTTATCTCTTTATCCTTATCCTTATCCTTATCCTATCCTTATCCTATCCTTATCCTTATCCTTATCCTAATCCTAATCCTCATCCTAATCCTAATCCTAATCCTAATCCTAATCCTTATCCTTATCCTATCCTTATCCTTATCCTAATCCTAATCCTAATCCTAATCCTCATCCTAATCCTAATCCTAATCCTAATCCTAATCCTTATCCTTATCTCTTTATCCTTATCCTATCCTTATCCTAATCCTAATCCTAATCCTAATCCTAATCCTAATCCTTATCCTTATCCTATCCTTATCCTAATCCTAATCCTAATCCTAATCCTAATCCTAATCCTTATCCTTATCCTATCCTTATCCTAATCCTAATCCTAATCCTAATCCTTATCCTTATCTCTTTATCCTTATCCTAATCCTAATCCTTATCCTTATCTCTTTATCTCTTTATCTTTATCTCTTTATCTCTTATCCTTTATCTCTTATCTCTTTATCCTTTATCTCATCTCTTTATCTCGACTGGTACATATATTGTCCACAGAATTAAGCTCTAAGACTGGGAATCTTTTAATGCCGATAAAGCAAATGACGCCGCATTGAAGAAAAAATCATAAACAGATTTTAAAACACTGTTAACATTAAAACAAGTTTCAAACTATTTCTTCTATTACTTATGACATTGAATTTATTATCGATAACAACACGTACTGCACTGATTGGAACACAGGAAGTTAGTGGAGTGCACCTGACCTACAATTATATTAACTGTGAATAATTATAAAGGAAGGTTTAGGCATAATGTAAGTGGATTAGAAAAACATCACAATAAACTATAGTTCTTATGTTGCGTTTTAAACACGTCCAGGTTCGCGTCAAAGATTCTGAATGTTTTGGTTACGCTGCATGTAACCGGAAATGAAGATAAAGATATCCTCGTCGTCCATTTCAATATCTGCATAATACTCTTATTAATACCGAAGAACATTAACTAGGCGCGATATGATATAGTGCCAAACAGTGAGGCACTTACTCATCGTCAGACCCAATCAACTAATACTTGTGCAATGAAATCGATGCAAAGTTCAGATTCAGTGTCATGGATAAAAAATGTACATACAACACACCCAGACTCAAAAATTAGCAATTCGCTTTACTTAAATATTTTTCTCCTTTCAAATAGTACCGCTAACGTTCGCTTATATAGAAAGGCAATTGTGCAATAAAGTTCAATTTCTATTATCTGATTTAAATCATGTGATTGAGTTTGATTAATTACAATGAGATTAGGCATTCATTATTCCACTGTTATTACTGCACTGTAAAGAAAGGCCTACCCTCGTCTATGATATATAGTGTCTTGAATATGGACCCTGAGCACGCTGTGCTTATATTCCGATTGTAAAAGATCTCTTGTTATAGAAAACATTAATAGCTATACTTTAAATTTGTCTGTCTGTTGTAATTTGTGTGCACTTGTCCCTACCAATTCGACATAATGCAATAATTTTATAGAAACCTTCAGACGGAATATCGGGTACACTGGACATATACAAAATACACCTTGAAAAATAAAAATTTGGGTTATTGCAGAACATGCTCACTGATGAGTAGTAGATTTTATTATTTTATATTTACTTCAGAAAACAACAGTTTAACGTTCAATTATAACAATAACATATTTGACAAATTAAATTGTGGTTAATGCAAATAAATCCATAAAAGTCTCCGCAGATATTGTGAATAGAAAAGAAGAAAAATAGAAAATGCTACCTAACAGATTCGGACTTTAAGTTAAAGCTTTATATAAGTAAGGCTTTTTTTTATATCATAGACAGTTTATATCACATTTTTATATCACAAACGAGGACATAATTCACCTGATGGTAAGTGATTCCTGCGGCCCATGACATCTATATTTATCCTTGACAAGGAATCATAATGCAGATGCGTTGTCACCCTTGAGGACTGAGATGGAATGCCATTTTACGCTGCTATTTTACGCCAATATTTTGACGTTTATATTATTTATATTAAAATATATTAGTTTTTGGCAAATTTTATGTTTAAATTCAGTGTTTAAAGTGTAACTAGTGTTTAAAGTGTAACTAGTGTTAAATCACAGTAACAATTTATTGAATATTTGCACCACCTGCCAGTTTATCATTGCACTGCACTACATCTGTTGACAATATTTATCTCGTGCACTACAATGGCTAATTTATAGGAGGTAATCTCGATTCAGCACAAGCTTGAAGAAGAAAGTATCTCTAAGAGATTCGATGACCTTCAAGCTCAAATAACTAATGCTGGATCATCAAAGGATACCGTGGCGAAAATTGGTGAAGAGCTCCGGACCTTTAGAGAGATAATTTTCGGCATCCTCAGTCTTCTTCGACAGCAAATCAGCGAGTGTGCCAAACAAGTCGCTGACCTTGAAACAAGGAATCGCAGAAAGGCCCTTGTTGTGTCTGGCTTGCCTTAGCAGGAGCGCGAGGACTGCACCCAAATAATTTTAAAGGTCTTCTATTACAAGTTGGGGCTTACTGATGTCACCCAACAATGTATTAAAGTATGTCACAGACTTGGCTCACCCAGCAAACAACGGCAGCGACCCATCCTAGTGCGGTTTATCAGTGTTGACATTAAATCAGTTGTTTGGAAAATGTAAGACCAAGCTGAAGGGTTCATCAGTATCGCTTAAGGAATTTCTGACACGAGCAAGGCAAACTGTTTTTGGGAAATCTCGCCTTCATATCCGTATGCGGTCTGTTTGGATGCGGGACGGCGTGATAGTCATCCGTACATCTGATGGCACCAACCAAAGGATCACGACGGAGGAGGAGCTTGCTGCGCTAGTTACAAAGTTCCCTAAGACGTCAGGGAAGGCAACTAGTGCTAGTCAAACTGAAAGTTTGTTTTATACATATTTTAAATGACACAATAATTTCGCTTATTGATTTAATAGTTATACAGTGTTGTGTATCTTAGCTATATTTCACATTTTTTATTTTTACAGTTCATTGTTAGATTATTACTTTCTAAATACAAAATAATTTTACTACTGTATTATTACCTTTTAAGTAGTTTCTTAGCAGTTTCATAATTTCTTTGTTATTCAATATTGTGCATGTTTTTTACATTTTATAAGGTTCTTTATTGTATTATATTGCAAAATAATTTTACTACTGTATTATTACCTTTTAAGTAGTTTCTTAGCAGTTTCATAATTTCTTTGTTATTCAATATTGTGCATGTTTTTTACATTTTATAAGGTTCTTTATTGTATTATATTGCAAAATAATTTTACTACTGTATTATTACCTTTTAAGTAGTTTCTTAGCAGTTTCATAATTTCTTTGTTATTCAATATTGTGCATGTTTTTTACATTTTATAAGGTTCTTTATTGTATTATATTGCAAAATAATTTTACTACTGTATTATTACCTTTTAAGTAGTTTCTTAGCAGTTTCATAATTTCTTTGTTATTCAATATTGTGCATGTTTTTTACATTTTATAAGGTTCTTTATTGTATTATATTGCAAAATAATTTTACTACTGTATTATTACCTTTTAAGTAGTTTCTTAGCAGTTTCATAATTTCTTTGTTATTCAATATTGTGCATGTTTTTTACATTTTATAAGGTTCTTTATTGTATTATATTGCAAAATAATTTTACTACTGTATTATTACCTTTTAAGTAGTTTCTTAGCAGTTTCATAATTTCTTTGTTATTCAATATTGTGCATGTTTTTTACATTTTATAAGGTTCTTTATTGTATTATATTGCAAAATAATTTTACTACTGTATTATTACCTTTTAAGTAGTTTCTTAGCAGTTTCATAATTTCTTTGTTATTCAATATTGTGCATGTTTTTTACATTTTATAAGGTTCTTTATTGTATTATATTGCAAAATAATTTTACTACTGTATTATTACCTTTTAAGTAGTTTCTTAGCAGTTTCATAATTTCTTTGTTATTCAATATTTATTATTGTTTGTATCTTATTCATACAACATTTATCTTTGTTTTATGTTTATTGTCTAAAATTGTTTATAATGTTTTTTTGATAGGCATTTTTCCTATTATGTTCTTAGTTATGGTACATTGTTATTCGTTTTTTAGTTAATATCATGTTTATAACTTTGCTGTCATGATAATTTTACCTACTACTTTATTAGTTTTAAGTATTCTGCTTTAGTTTTTTAACAGTTTAAATATTTTGCCTTTTTTCGTTATTTTTGCCCCTGTGCTTAAACTTTATTTTTTATATTGGTGTAAGTGTAGATTTCATTCCGATTTTAATTATTGTTTGTTTTCTGGCTGGCTATTATTGCACTAGTATTGCTGTCTTTATCTAATATTATTTTATTAAATATATATTTAAAACATATATTTATATTTATCTTTGCACATATTTATATTGTATATGTCTATTGAATCTGATAATGATAACTTCTTTTCTGCCAATGAATCTGCTGCCTCTGATGATGACGATAGTTTTTCCTCAATATGCGACTCGCTTGGTGACTTCTTAACTAGTAAGTTAAATGCAAATCCTTGCAACCAAATGAACATTTGCCACATAAACGCTCAAAGCATACCAAGTCATTTTGATGATTTTTATGACACGTTTACAAATTGTAATGTTCACGCCATTCTGATTTCTGAGAGCTGGCTCAAACCTCATCATTCGTCTTCCATGTATTCCCTTCCTGTATTTACCTTGGCACGCAACGACTGTATAGGAAGGGGAGGGGAGATATACTTGAGAAGTGATTTTCCGTATAAAGTACTGGTCTCCTCGTCTCACAATTTAGTTTGTGCTGAATATCTTATTCTTGAGATTTCCATTAAAGGTGCCAAGATAATTCTAGCTGTAATATACTGTCCCCCAAATGTTGATTACTTCACTGATTTCGAATCGGTTCTGGAATCTTTGGGTTCAGAGTATGTACATCACGTAATCATGGGTGATTTCAACACCAACCTCCTTGTACCTAATTTTCCTCGGTCCTGCAAATTCCTAAGTATTGTTAAGTCAAGCTGTTTTCACATTTTACCTCTTCAGGCTACACACCATAACCTTTCCAGTGAAGACACTTGGCTTGACATAATTCTATCTTCCAATCCTTCCATGGTTTCACATGGTCAGTATCCTGCCCAGAGTTTTTCCTGTCACGACCTAATTTTCCTGTCTTATACCTCCCAAACCTAAACCTAAGGTCCGGCGCGTACGTTCCTTTAAAAGATTAAACATTGAGAAACTTCGTCTTGAGGCGGAGAGTGTTAGTTGGGAGTCTTTGATGGAGGCGGACATTATTGACAAGAAAGTTGATTTATTTTATGAAATAGTCACAAAGCTGTACGACATTCATGCCCCCATCAAGGAAGTCAAGCTGAAACGCCCTCCCGCACCCTGGCTGACCAAAGGAATACGGATCGCTATGAGGCGCAGGGACCATGCGTTTCGGATATTTAAAAGGAATCGTTGCGAGGACATTTGGGTTATTTATAAATTAGCTAGGAATCGGTGTTATCCGATGGTACGGAACGCTAAATGCCGTCACATTCTAGAAAATATTTCTTTGTCATCTCCTGCTGATATCTCGAAGTTCCTTAGGATTGGTAAGTCGCGTTTAACAAACCTTCCTAACTCAATCTCCTTAGATGATTTAAATCAATATTTCATTAACTCTCCTTCAATGGATCATCTAATGATTTTGGATACTATTTCTTATTTAAATGGTTTGCCGCACCCTAATATTAACTTGCTTCATTTCTCTCCAGTCTCTTCTGATGAGACCAAAAAAACAATTCTTGCACTTAAGTGCAATGCTATCGGATGCGATAATAAAGGACGACGTATGATCCTCCCCATCCTCGATTACCTACTTCCTGCTATTACCCATATTATCAATTTCTATAGCTACTGGATCTTTTCCTACTTTTGTCCGTCCACTTCCTAAGTCCCCAAACCCCTAATTATCTACCCATTTTCGACCTATTTCAATCCTTCCCTTTCTTTCAAAGGTGCTTGAGTCCTGTGTTCTAAAGCAGTTCTCCCATTTTATACTTTTTAACAATTTGATCAGTCCCTTCAATCTGCTATATATTGATTAGACTGGCCACAGCACCACTACTGCTCTCCTTAAAGTGACTGGCGATATTCGAGCTGGCATGGAAATCTGATCTACATCGGATGATCTACAATTATACATTCAGGCTACCAAAGAGACTACCAGAAATTATTTATATTATAAACAAAGATTTAGATGCCATCAGAAAGTGGACAGACAAGTTTGGATTAACAGTTAACCCTTTAAAGTGTCAGGCCATTATAATAGGGAGCTCCCGCATTATAAGTACGTTGGACTTATGCAAACTTCCACCGATAATTTTTAACCGCTCTCATATACCATTCAGCCCACATGTTAAGAATTTAGGCTTGATTATTGACACAACACTAAGTTGAAATCACCAATTAGCTAGTGTTTGTCAGAAAGACAATAATTGACTTTGGTGACGTGTGCTTTGACCTGAATGCAGATCACCTCAATAAGCTACACCACCTTCTGAATAACTGCATTCGATTTGTATTCAATCTCCGTAAATACGACCACGTATCGCTATATCGATCACAACTTCAGCGGTTACCTATCCGTCAGCGTCAATCGCTAAGAGCTCTAACCACACTTTTTTCTCTTATGGATTCTTCTTCTACTCCTACTTATTTGTCTTCTCATTTTCAATATCTTAGTTCCGTCAACAATAAAATCTTCGTTCGACGCAATATCGTCTTCTCCTATGTCCTTCTCATCGTACTAATTTCAATCACTCATCATTCTTTGTTCAATCTATTCTCCTGTGGAATGCGCTACCTTCCAAAACAGAATGGCTAAAGTTAAAAGTCGCTTACGAGTTTAAACGTAAAATTCGAAAGCATTTGTTGGAAGTAGCGTCTGCAGATTCACTACATCGATAATAATTATGTATATATTTATATATATATATATATATATATATATATATATATATATATATATATATATATATATATATATATATATATATATATATATATATATATATATATATATATATATATATATATATATATATATATATATATATATATATATATATATATATATATATATATATATATATATATATATATATATATATATATATATATATATATATATATATATATATATATATATATATATATATATATATATATATATATATATATATATATATATATATATATATATATATATATATATATATATATATATATATATATATATATATATATATATATATATATATATATATATATATATATATATATATATATATATATATATATATATATATATATATATATATATATATATATATATATATATATATATATATATATATATATATATATATATATATATATATATATATATATATATATATATATATATATATATATATATATATATATATATATATATATATATATATATATATATATATATATATATATATATATATATATATATATATATATATATATATATATATATATATATATATATATATATATATATATATATATATATATATATATATATATATATATATATATATATATATATATATATATA
Source organism: Teinopalpus imperialis (assembly GCA_029286865.1). NCBI lineage: Eukaryota > Metazoa > Arthropoda > Insecta > Lepidoptera > Papilionidae > Teinopalpus > Teinopalpus imperialis. The sequence continues at coordinate 28,499 of JAGSMU010000167.1, forward strand.
TATATATATATATATATATATATATATATATATATATATATATATATATATATATATATATATATATATATATATATATATATATATATATATATATATATATATATATATATATATATATATATATATATATATATATATATATATATATATATATATATATATATATATATATATATATATATATATATATATATATATATATATATATATATATATATATATATATATATATATATATATATATATATATATATATATATATATATATATATATATATATATATATATATATATATATATATATATATATATATATATATATATATATATATATATATATATATATATATATATATATATATATATATATATATATATATATATATATATATATATATATATATATATATATATATATATATATATATATATATATATATATATATATATATATATATATATATATATATATATATATATATATATATATATATATATATATATATATATATATATATATATATATATATATATATATATATATATATATATATATATATATATATATATATATATATATATATATATATATATATATATATATATATATATATATATATATATATATATATATATATATATATATATATATATATATATATATATATATATATATATATATATATATATATATATATATATATATATATATATATATATATATATATATATATATATATATATATATATATATATATATATATATATATATATATATATATATATATATATATATATATATATATATATATATATATATATATATATATATATATATATATATATATATATATATATATATATATATATATATATATATATATATATATATATATATATATATATATATATATATATATATATATATATATATATATATATATATATATATATATATATATATATATATATATATATATATATATATATATATATATATATATATATATATATATATATATATATATATATATATATATATATATATATATATATATATATATATATATATATATATATATATATATATATATATATATATATATATATATATATATATATATATATATATATATATATATATATATATATATATATATATATATATATATATATATATATATATATATATATATATATATATATATATATATATATATATATATATATATATATATATATATATATATATATATATATATATATATATATATATATATATATATATATATATATATATATATATATATATATATATATATATATATATATATATATATATATATATATATATATATATATATATATATATATATATATATATATATATATATATATATATATATATATATATATATATATATATATATATATATATATATATATATATATATATATATATATATATATATATATATATATATATATATATATATATATATATATATATATATATATATATATATATATATATATATATACGTTTTGGTTTTCAGTGGTAAAGCGACACTGCATATTGTTTTTAGCTTCAGAATGAATGGATCAACTCGACTGGGTAAGGACCAGGATGGGCCCACACAGAATACCAGTGTGAAATAGCAGCATAATGCTGCTGTTTCGTCTGGTGAGTGTAGGATCCGGAAACCTTTATTACTTGTGTCGAGGCATTCCATCTTCATCAGTCCTCAAGGGTAACAATGCATCCGCATTATGATTCTTTGTCAAGGACGAATGTAGATGTCATGGGCCGCAGGAATCACTTAATATCATGAAAACTGAGTGCTCTTAAAATATATTAAAAAATGTGACATTGCGTAATGTCCCAATATGTTGATAATATGTCCTAAAACACAACCGTAGAATGGATATTTGTCTAGAAAGAGAGAAATATATTAAATTAATTTTTTACCGTTTTGCCGTTTCAACCCCTACTTTTTATTAACTATATACTTGGAAATCGAAGATAGTCAAAAAAGTTATACTTCTGTCGCGTGTACTTCAGTAAGGCACACTTTTTTTGTTATAAGTAAACTTCTCTCACAAAGGATAGGGAAATAATTATTTAATTTATTTCCATAGTAATGTCAAAGCCAACAACTTGTCTTAGGTACATTAATAATGATTATAAACTGAATATTTGATTAGTAAACCCTTCGATATAAAATATTGATGACGAGATTGATCTGAAATCCCAGCGAAATTCTGTCCACTCATACACACAAAACGTTTCAAACTCGAGTTTAAAACCAAATGTGATGTATAAAAACTTTATCTTTCAGAAAATCGAATAACAGTAACTTCACTTACTGGATTTTCTGAAAGATACAGAACATGAAAGGTTGTCTGGGTCGATTAGAGGCATTGGGGCCGAAACGACCTCAACCTATTCTCAAACTTTAAATGGGTGAGAGCTCCGGCTTACTCGAACGATGAAGCCGGAGATCTGATTACGGTGCCAAGTGGGCCAATTTTCGTAAGCAGAACTGGCGCTGTGGGATGAACCAAACGTAGTGTTAAGGCGCCTAAAAAACGCTCATGGGACACCATGAAAGGAGTTGGTCGCTCATGACAGCAGGACGGTGGCCATGAAAGTCGGAATCCACTAAGGAGTATGCAACGACTCACCTGCCGAAGCAACCAGCCCTGAAATGAAGGGCGCTGAAGCGTTTTGCCTATATTTGCGTTACGGGCAATAGCGACGTGCGGCAACGTATGTCGTCATTACACCGTAACGAGTAGGATGAGCGCGGTGGAGAGCGCAGAAGGGTCTGGGCGCGAGCCCGCCTGGAGCCTCCGTCGGTGCAGATCTTGGTGGTAGTAGCAAATGCTCCAGCGAGGCCCTGGAGGACTGACGTGGAGAAGGGTTTCGCGTGAATAGTAGTTGCTCGCGAGTCAGTCGATCCTAAGCTCAAGGAGAGATGTTATGTCGATGTGGCGTGTTTTTCGAATTTCGATAAATAACGCCCTCTGAGCGAAAGGGAATCCGGTTCCTATTCCGGAACCCGGCAGCGGAACCGTTTCGATAATAGTTCCCTCGTTTCAAAGCGAGTGTTCGACGGGGTAACCGAAAGTGGCCTGAAGACGCCGCCGAGGGGTCCGGGAAGAGTTTTCTTTCTGCCTGAGTCTCGGAGTCTGAACTCGAACGGAGTTCCATGGAATCATATAGAAGGGTGATATGGTTCGAACGCGAAGAGCACCGCATTTGCGGCGGTGTCCGGATACTCTGTGGACCTTAAAAATTCAGGTGAGGGATGTACGTGGAGATGTCGCGCCGGTTCGTACCCATATCCGCAGCAGGTCTCCAAGGTGAAGAGCCTCTAGTCGATAGAATAATGTAGGTAAGGGAAGTAGGCAAATTGGATCCGTAACTTCGGAATAAGGATTGGCTCTGAGGACCGGGGCGTGTCGGGTTTGACGGGAAGCGGATGCGACCGGTGCCGGGCCTGGTCGATGCTCGTGCGTCTCTCGGTACGTTCACGCTCACGTTCCGGCCTTCCGTGGATCTTCCTAGCCGTAAGTTCGCGTCTGTTTCGTTTCTTGCGCGATAGGCGCGCTACTGTACGATCGCCGTTCAACCGCCAGCTCAGAACTGGCACGGACAAGGGGAATCCGACTGTCTAATATTTTACGCTAGTATTCTGTGAGAGCGTGGCCTTTCTTTCACATTGCGGGCCTCTTTACGTGGCAAATAAGAAAGTAACTACAACATGACCCTACCCTAGTTAAAATTTGACAAATCATTCCATCTTAGCCCTCAAGGATGACCCTCTTTTCATTATGGCGGGAATCACTTAATATCATGAAAACTGAATATTTGATTAGTAAACCCTTCGATATAAAAATATTGATGACGAGATTGATCTGAAATCCCAGCGAAATTCTGTCCACTCATACACACAAAACGTTTCAAACTCGAGTTTAAAACCAAATGTGATGTATAAAAACTTTATCTTTCAGAAAATCGAATAACAGTAACTTCACTTACTGGATTTTCTGAAAGATACAGAACATGAAAGGTTGTCTGGGTCGATTAGAGGCATTGGGGCCGAAACGACCTCAACCTATTCTCAAACTTTAAATGGGTGAGAGCTCCGGCTTACTCGAACGATGAAGCCGGAGATCTGATTACGGTGCCAAGTGGGCCAATTTTCGTAAGCAGAACTGGCGCTGTGGGATGAACCAAACGTAGTGTTAAGGCGCCTAAAAAACGCTCATGGGACACCATGAAAGGAGTTGGTCGCTCATGACAGCAGGACGGTGGCCATGAAAGTCGGAATCCACTAAGGAGTATGCAACGACTCACCTGCCGAAGCAACCAGCCCTGAAAATGAAGGGCGCTGAAGCGTTTTGCCTATATTTGCGTTACGGGCAATAGCGACGTGCGGCAACGTATGTCGTCATTACACCGTAACGAGTAGGATGAGCGCGGTGGAGAGCGCAGAAGGGTCTGGGCGCGAGCCCGCCTGGAGCCTCCGTTGGTGCAGATCTTGGTGGTAGTAGCAAATGCTCCAGCGAGGCCCTGGAGGACTGACGTGGAGAAGGGTTTCGCGTGAATAGTAGTTGCTCGCGAGTCAGTCGATCCTAAGCTCAAGGAGAGATGTTATGTCGATGTGGCGTGTTTTTCGAATTTCGATAAATAACGCCCTCTGAGCGAAAGGGAATCCGGTTCCTATTCCGGAACCCGGCAGCGGAACCGTTTCGATAATAGTTCCCTCGTTTCAAAGCGAGTGTTCGACGGGTAACCGAAAGTGGCCTGAAGACGCCGCCGAGGGGTCCGGGAAGAGTTTTCTTCTGCCTGAGTCTCGGAGTCTGAACTCGAACGGAGTTCCATGGAATCATATAGAAGGGTGATATGGTTCGAACGCGAAGAGCACCGCATTTGCGGTGTCCGGATACCTCTGTGGACCTTAAAAATTCAGGTGAGGGATGTACGTGGAGATGTCGCGCCGGTTCGTACCCATATCCGCAGCAGGTCTCCAAGGTGAAGAGCCTCTAGTCGATAGAATAATGTAGGTAAGGGAAGTAGGCAAATTGGATCCGTAACTTCGGAATAAGGATTGGCTCTGAGGACCGGGGCGTGTCGGGTTTGACGGGAAGCGGATGCGACCGGTGCCGGGCCTGGTCGATGCTCGTGCGTCTCTCGGTACGTTCACGCTCACGTTCCGGCCTTCCGTGGATCTTCCTAGCCGTAAGTTCGCGTCTGTTTCGTTTCTTGCGCGATAGGCGCGCTACTGTACGATCGCCGTTCAACCGCCAGCTCAGAACTGGCACGGACAAGGGGAATCCGACTGTCTAATTAAAACAAAGCATTGCGATGGCCCTCGCGGGTGTTGACGCAATGTGATTTCTGCCCAGTGCTCTGAATGTCAACATGAAGAAATTCAAGCAAGCGCGGGTAAACGGCGGGAGTAACTTTGACTCTCTTGGCTTGGGTGCCATGGATTTTCTAATTAGCACGATTATGCTCTATGCCCTAACGGGTGAAAATTTGTGTCTTCCCATAGCCCCGTTTGCTACTGCGTGGATGGAGGTAAAATTGCCAGCCGTTTTGCACCATCCAATACGCGAACTCACGGGTTAGTTAATGGGGGTTTTGTATGTCCGGAGGGTCTGCTGGACAATCAAAACCCAACTCCTGCCCGAAGCCTTATCGCGCAGCTGCCCACGACTGATACGGGAGGGGACGTGCCTAAACTAGTATGCTCCAATAGTGGCTGTTGCGGAGCTACGGTCTCGCTGGCACCTCCTAAGAACCGCGAGGCTAAGCGCAATTTCCACCGCTGTTACCCTCGGGTGGCGGCGGTCAGGCTTGTGACCAGGTTTGCCGGATTCGTCCGGTATGCATTCTACATCGAACGTAACCTAGGCGTTGGTTTGGGGTGAGATTCCTCCAACAGCCCCACTGGGTGGACGCTTGTATCTGCCAAGCCTAGTCGTTTTCTTCGGTTGGGACCTTGCAAAAACGACAGGCGTTCCCGGCAGCTGGGCTTGCTACTCAGCTGCCTTTGGGTATAACGAGCAATGGACCAAACCTTAAGGGATGGCCGCCCCGACCTCCCACAGGAGTCGGAGAGCTCGGTCCCAACTTCGGCAACTCTGCCCGGGCTCAGGCTCTGGTTCGGGTCGGGTCGGGTCGGGTCGGCTTTAATTGGACGTGTCCGGTGTGTGAGCGACAGTTCACCACCAAAACTGGGTTGGGGGTCCACAAAAGTCGGGCCCACCCCCAGGTAGCAAAGCGGAGGCAGCTCCTCATCAGCACAGTTAGTCGAGGAGATGGGTGGTTGCGGCAACGCCGATCTATTGGGACGCCTTACGAGGTTCGAGCGGACCCTGGAGGCTGTCAAGGGGAAAAGGCGCTGCGCGGCGTACAAGGAGCTGGTACAAGCGTGCCGGCTCGAGTTACAGACTTCCCGTAGCGCCAACACCCCTACCATACCTCGGAACGTTCCTGCATTGCCCGAATCGGAGATGGCTGTGTCTGCAGACCAGTCTCTGCCGGCAAATCGGGCACAACCTGTTGCCTGTGATCCGTCAAGCGTTGTGGGTGTCCCAGCAGACACATGTGCAGCTTAAATTGTCGCGGACCTCATTGAGAGGGCAGCGGCGAGGAGAGCGCGACATGACATGGGTGCCAGAAGCGCGAGGCGCCTCCGCATTCACTCTGAACAGACTCGGACCGACACCGCATTGGCCGGAATGACGAGCCGCAAGCGGAGGAGGGTAGAGTACGCTAGGTACAGGAACTCTTCCGGAAGTGTCGCAGTCGAGCAGCAGCCGAAGTAATAGACGGCGTCCACAGGCGCGTCCGGCACACAAACCACTGGAATTGTTAATTGCAATTTCAAGTGCTGATTAATCACGCGCTCGGTGGTGAAAGAAAACATCGTACGAATATGTATTATATAATTTAAGATTTTACTTTTTTTGTTAAGCTTTCACCTGCATATTAGCTTTGAACAAAAAGTTTGTCCTATCAACTACCAGGAGCACTTTAAGCAAATTGATCCCACAGTTTGGATAGCGAACATGAAATGAAAATAAGGTCCGAAACAGTAGAGACTTGTGACTACAGAAATAAAAGATAAGGGTACGAAATTAGCAAATAGCGATTAAGTAAAGAAAATTTTGTGTAGTGGTTTTTTAATCTTCTATAACGTTTTGTTACACTAGCGTCAGTCAAGCTCATATGACGACGACAATCATGATGATGATGAAATAATGTTGGTTTCCATACATCGCCTAGATACCTTAATGATTCAGATAAAGAAATAAAAGTCAAAATCTTAACAAGTTTAGTGCAAAAAAGAATTATTGAAAAGTCTGTACTACTGTTTTTTTAAAATTGAGAGTAACAAACGAGCATACAGTTCACCTGATGACAAGTGATTGCCGCGGCCCATAAAATCTACATTCATCCTTGATAAGGAATCATAATCAAACTGCAGTGTAGCTCTATCATATTCGAGCTGTACTTAAAAATAAATAAAAAAGTGATGATGATAATATGAAATTCGCAAATGCGCCGAAACGCCGAAATCTTTTGAACAACATTTGCTTCTATATCTTCTATAGAAATGAGGCCTGTTTTGGTATCAGGGATTAAGTCTTGAAAAGACGCCTTGCCTCCCAGGAAAAAAAACATTATATAACACTCCGAAATGTTATGCTGATGCGTATGCGCAATAGTTTGCACTACTTTTTTCTTAAAAAAAACTAAGGGTGTCCCCTTAGTTCTTTTAATCGTCCATAAGCACCAAAAACGATCTCTACAATTTTTTATTCATTTAAATTACTTTAATATAAACCAATAACATTAATTCTTTTGAATACGACTAACTTCTTCATTCATCTCGCTCACAGAACTACATCCATCCCGACAATAGTACCATTAATTTATCTGCATACAGATTCCACCTACGGTTTGAGTCGAGTAGAGCGATGTGCGCTATAAGGACAGGATGAGATAAGGTAGAGTTAGCACGTGCAATAGTGTGCAAAGACCGAGATGGTTTACCTCGCTACCAATAACCGGATCTACACATAAGAAACTAGTTGACCATTTCACACTGATAGAAACCAGCCGCACCGTGGTATTTACGACTGTTCGATTATTGTCACTTAGAGAAATCGAAATTAGAGTAAGGTGATTTTGTTTGTTAGAAGAAAATAATGATGAAATAATGTTGGTTTCCATACATCGCCTAGATACCTTAATGATTCAGATAAAGAAATAAAAGTCAAAATCTTAACAAGTTTAGTGCAAAAAAGAATTATTGAAAAGTCTGTACTACTGTTTTTTTAAAATTGAGAGTAACAAACGAGCATACAGTTCACCTGATGACAAGTGATTGCCGCGGCCCATAAAATCTACATTCATCCTTGATAAGGAATCATAATCAAACTGCAGTGTAGCTCTATCATATTCGAGCTGTACTTAAAAATAAATAAAAAAGTGATGATGATAATATGAAATTCGCAAATGCGCCGAAACGCCGAAATCTTTTGAACAACATTTGCTTCTATATCTTCTATAGAAATGAGGCCTGTTTTGGTATCAGGGATTAAGTCTTGAAAAGACGCCTTGCCTCCCAGGAAAAAAAACATTATATAACACTCCGAAATGTTATGCTGATGCGTATGTGCAATAGTTTGCACTACTTTTTCTTAAAAACTAAGGGGACAATCGTCCATAAGCACCAAAACGATCTCTACAATTTTTATTCATTTAAATTACTTTAATATAAACCAATAACATTAATTCTTTTGAATACGACTAACTTCTTCATTCATCTCGCTCACAGAACTACATCCATCCCGACAATAGTACCATTAATTTATCTGCATACAGATTCCACCTACGGTTTGAGTCGAGTAGAGCGATGTGCGCTATAAGGACAGGATGAGATAAGGTAGAGTTAGCACGTGCAATAGTGTGCAAAGACCGAGATGGTTTACCTCGCTACCAATAACCGGATCTACACATAAGAAACTAGTTGACCATTTCACACTGATAGAAACCAGCCGCACCGTGGTATTTACGACTGTTCGATTATTGTCACTTAGAGAAATCGAAATTAGAGTAAGGTGATTTTGTTTGTTAGAAGAAAATAATGATGAAAAATGTTGCCTCGGCTTCTAATGGAACCTTTTACCAACAATTTAGTAGCCGAGTACTCTATATAAGATCTAACATATTTATAGAGACATATTTTATCATACATTTTACGAGCGATTCCATTCTAACGTTATGAGAAGAGGATGTGGATGGAGGAAGAGGGAACAGCAATTTTTTTATCGACTAATCATAGAATGATTTGTAGATCAAATCGATTCTTAAAACTGATTTTACTATTTTCATTTTTTAATATAACTTATACTATTCTAATAATACAAATTCCTTTAATTAAAATAAATCTTTCCTTATATGTCATGTTATCCTAGTTGTTGTGAATATTTCCTCTATGACTTTCTTTCTTGAAACTCTCAGGATGTCGGCTTCCATTTTCACGATCAGGTATCGAGTAGTAAATTGGTGGCCACCGTTGTTAATTAATTTGTCTCTGTAACTATATTATTGAACTCTGTTTATATAAACTGCCAGTTTAATAGCGTAGGCGTATATTTTCACAACCATAATATAGCAATTTAGAGCTGCTATATTACATATGCCTAATTAAGGAAATCTTGAACCTTCTACTAGTAATGAGGCATTTCATTTCTGTCCTTACAGTTGATAATGTATTCCATCTTCCAGTTGTTCTTGAGGAAAAATGTACGTGCTACGAGTTCGTAGTGTTTTTCACTTTATTTACGTGATGCTTCAATATATTGTGCAAATATATGATCCCCATTAAGAGCAGTTGATTTATTGTTGATACTCATAAAGCTGCTATGTTAAATGTAAGGCTACGGCGCGGTTGATCCGAAGATAGTACGATCTTGATCTAGAATACCGAAGAGTGGTCTTACCTTAGTTCTCTTCTCACTAGCAATAACATCTTCAGTTTTTTCTTTTACCAGATGAAAAGCAGTAGTGCTGAATTTAGTATCCCAAACTACTACAGTACAATAGTAATTGCATAATTTTGTAATAGATTTGTTGTTGTTCTAATCTTAATAAATATTTCGATGGTTTTAGGAGCTAATTGGTTTTAGCTTTGCAAGTCTAGCAATTAGTAATGTCTGTAACTATAAAATAACTGTAAGGGTACATTACTGTGCTGATGTTACCTCAAGATACACTATATAAAATAGCTACAATACATATTCCGTGTACAGTGCATACGAACATTCTTCGAAGGGCTTTGTTCCTAGTGTTTAAAAACGAAATAAACGTCCGAAAATGTTAACGCTTCAAAACACTTAGTATGCACTTCAAAGAACTTCTAGTAATAATAGTTGTACAGGGCCTTTAACTCGACCTGTAGATTACCTGGAAGAGATTTCCTTTTTTGTCGTCAGGTTCGTGCGGTAGGGCATGCGGTCTCCGTCTTCATCAGAAGCGGGTGAATTTGTGGTTCGAAATGAATTCAAGAGACGGCACTCACAATCAGCGCCTGCGCAAATATTTACGGCACGATAAAACATTCTGGGATATAATAGAATCGCAAATGCCTTTTAACTCGACCTGTAGATTACCTGGAAGAGATTTCCTTTTTTGTCGTCAGGTTCGTGCGGTAGGGCATGCGGTCTCCGTCTTCATCAGAAGCGGGTGAATTTGTGGTTGGAAATGAATTCAAGAGACGGCACTCACAATCAGCGCCTGCGCAAATATTTACGGCACGATAAAACATTCTGGGATATAATAGAATCGCAAATGTAAGGAGAAAAATCTATTATAATTTTATTTTTAAAATAAAATCCTTTTTATTTCACCCACAATACGAAACAGCAGCATTATGCTGTTTTATACTCGTATTCAATGTATGCATGATACAAGTAATATTTTTAAGTTAAACTAGTGTTTGACTAGAATGCCACTAGTTGTTGACACTCGTAAAAATATTTTATATAGGTATATAAAATGTATATTTATGGATGTTTGTACATAAATATAGTTCTGAATTCATTTTATTCTATTATTTTCTTTATTTCTTTTGTATTTTTTTATTTTTATGAGTACACTGTTTATATTCCTGATAATATATCCAAGCAGGCCTGCTGGAAGAGATTTCCTTTTTGTCGTCAGGTTCGTGCGGTAGGGCATGCGGTCTCCGTCTTCATCAGAAGCGGGTGAATTTGTGGTTCGAAATGAATTCAAGAGACGGCACTCACAATCAGCGCCTGCGCAAATATTTACGGCACGATAAAACATTCTGGGATATAATAGAATCGCAAATGTAAGGAGAAAAATCTATTATAATTTTTATTTCTTCGTTTTTCGTGCTGGTTTTGCTCTGGATCGGTCAGTCCCGGTCCATAACCGTTGAATCAGGCGAAACCTGGAAAGAAAAGACTGAGAATTAGGAAAAATCGACTTTTCTTTGAAACCGAGGTATAGTGGTAAAGCCCTGTTTTATAGGAAATCACCTATATCCTCGCGTTATTAAGTCCATAGTATCTCCAAACAGTTTTTCTTGTAGTATTTGTGTAGTCTAATCATTAGACACCGTTCTCGTGCCGCATTCAGGCCATTTCTAGTTATAATCGCTTACCTTCAGTTTTATACTTACGTAATTTTATTGCACTTGTAAAAATTTATTTCTTCGTTTTTCGTGCTGGTTTTGCTCTGGATCGGTCAGTCCCGGTCCATAACCGTTGAATCAGGCGAAACCTGGAAAGAAAAGACTGAGAATTAGGAAAAATCGACTTTTCTTTGAAACCGAGGTATAGTGGTAAAGCCCTGTTTTATAGGAAATCACCTATATCCTCGCGTTATTAAGTCCATAGTATCTCCAAACAGTTTTTCTTGTAGTATTTGTGTAGTCTAATCATTAGACACCGTTCTCGTGCCGCATTCAGGCCATTTCTAGTTATAATCTGTTATTTTTAGTTTTATAATTACGTAATTTTATTGCACTTGTAAAAATTTTATTTCTTCGTTTTTCGTGCTGGTTTTGCTCTGGATCGGTCAGTCCCGGTCCACAACCGTTGAATCAGGCGAAACCTGGAAAGAAAAGACTGAGAATTAGGAAAAATCGACTTTTCTTTGAAACCGAGGTATAGTGGTAAAGCCCTGTTTTATAGGAAATCACCTATATCCTCGCGTTATTAAGTCCATAGTATCTCCAAACAGTTTTTCTTGTAGTATTTGTGTAGTCTAATCATTAGACACCGTTCTCGTGCCGCATTCAGGCCATTTCTAGTTATAATCGCTTACCTTCAGTTTTATACTTACGTAATTTTATTGCACTTGTAAAAATTTTATTTCTTCGTTTTTCGTGCTGGTTTTGCTCTGGATCGGTCAGTCCCGGTCCACAACCGTTGAATCAGGCGAAACCTGGAAAGAAAAGACTGAGAATTAGGAAAAATCGACTTTTCTTTGAAACCGAGGTATAGTGGTAAAGCCCTGTTTTATAGGAAATCACCTATATCCTCGCGTTATTAAGTCCATAGTATCTCCAAACAGTTTTTCTTGTAGTATTTGTGTAGTCTAATCATTAGACACCGTTCTCGTGCCGCATTCAGGCCATTTCTAGTTATAATCGCTTACCTTCAGTTTTATACTTACGTAATTTTATTGCACTTGTAAAAATTTTATTTCTTCGTTTTTCGTGCTGGTTTTGCTCTGGATCGGTCAGTCCCGGTCCACAACCGTTGAATCAGGCGAAACCTGGAAAGAAAAGACTGAGAATTAGGAAAAATCGACTTTTCTTTGAAACCGAGGTATAGTGGTAAAGCCCTGTTTTATAGGAATTCACCGATATCTTTGTGTATTAGAGTCTCAAGCAGTCCAAATTTGTTTTTATTGTAGCATTCGATTAACCTTATCGTTAGATACTCATCTTGCGCCGCATTTCGGCCATTTCTAGTTCTAATCTGTTATTTTTAGTTTTATAATTACGTATTTTTATTGCACTTGTAAAAAATTTTATTTCTTCGTTTTTCGTGCTGGTTTTGATCTGGATCGGTCAGTCCTGGTCCACAACCGTTGAATCAGACGAAACCTGGAGAGAAAAGACTGAGAATTAGGAAAAAATCGAACTTTTCTTTGAAACCGAGGTATAGTGGTAAAGCCCTGTTTTATAGGAAATCACCTATATCCTCGCGTTATTAAGTCCATAGTATCTCCAAACAGTTTTTTCTTGTAGTATTTGTGTAGTCTAATCATTAGACACCGTTCTCGTGCCGCATTCAGGCCATTTCTAGTTATAATCGCTTACCTTCAGTTTTATACTTACGTAATTTTATTGCACTTGTAAAAATTTTATTTCTTCGTTTTTCGTGCTGGTTTTGCTCTGGATCGGTCAGTCCCGGTCCACAACCGTTGAATCAGGCGAAACCTGGAAAGAAAAGACTGAGAATTAGGAAAAATCGACTTTTCTTTGAAACCGAGGTATAGTGGTAAAGCCCTGTTTTATAGGAAATCACCTATATCCTCGCGTATTAGAGTCTCAAGCAGTCCAAATTTGTTTTTATTGTAGCATTCGTTTAACTTTATCTTTAGATACTCATCTTGCGCCGCATTTCGGCCATTTCTAGTTATAATCGCTTACCTTCAGTTTTATACTTACGTAATTTTATTGCACTTGTAAAAATTTTATTTCTTCGTTTTTCGTGCTGGTTTTGCTCTGGATCGGTCAGTCCCGGTCCACAACCGTTGAATCAGGCGAAACCTGGAAAGAAAAGACTGAGAATTAGGAAAAATCGACTTTTCTTTGAAACCGAGGTATAGTGGTAAAGCCCTGTTTTATAGGAATTCACCGATATCTTTGTGTATTAGAGTCTCAAGCAGTCCAAATTTGTTTTTATTGTAGCATTCGTTTAACTTTATCTTTAGATACTCATCTTGCGCCGCATTTCGGCCATTTCTAGTTATAATCGCTTACCTTCAGTTTTATACTTACGTAATTTTAATAGAATTCTAAAAATTTTGTTTCTTCCTTTTCGTGCTGTTTTTGCTCTCGGCCGGTCAGTCCCGGTCCACAACCGTTGAATCAGGCGAAACCTGGAAAGAAAAGACTGAGAATTAGGAAAAATCGACTTTTCTTTGAAACCGAGGTGTAGTGGTGATGTCCTGTTTTATAGGAATTCACCGATATCTTTGTGTATTAGAGTCTCAAGCAGTCCAAATTTGTTTTTATTGTAGCATTCGTTTAACTTTATCTTTATCTCTTTATCCTTATCCTTATCCTTATCCTTATCCTTATCCTTATCCTTATCCTTTATCTCTTATCTCTTATCTCTTTATCCTTATCCTTATCCTTATCCTTTATCTCTTATCTCTTTATCTCTTTATCTTTATCTCTTTATCCTTTATCTCTTTATCCTTTATCTCTTATCTCTTATCTCTTATCTCTTTATCCTTATCCTTATCCTATCCTTATCCTTATCCTTATCCTATCCTTATCCTTATCCTATCCTTATCCTTATCCTTATCCTTATCCTTATCCTTATCCTTTATCTCTTTATCTCTTATCTCTTTATCTTTATCTCTTTATCTCTTATCTCTTATCTCTTATCTCTTATCTCTTATCTCTTATCTCTTTATCTTTATCTCTTTATCTTTATCTCTTTATCCTTATCCTTATCCTATCCTTATCCTTATCCTTATCCTTATCCTTTATCTCTTATCTCTTATCTCTTATCTCTTTATCCTTATCCTTATCCTTATCCTTATCCTTATCCTTATCCTTATCCTTTATCTCTTTATCCTTATCCTTATCCTTTATCTCTTATCTCTTTATCCTTATCCTTATCCTTATCCTTATCCTATCCTTATCCTTATCCTTATCCTTATCCTATCCTTATCCTTATCCTTATCCTTATCCTTATCCTATCCTTATCCTTATCCTATCCTTATCCTTATCCTTATCCTTATCCTTATCCTTTATCTCTTTATCCTTATCCTTATCCTTATCCTATCCTTATCCTTTATCTCTTTATCTTTATCTCTTTATCTCTTTATCCTTATCCTTATCCTTTATCTCTTATCTCTTATCTCTTATCTCTTTATCTCTTTATCTTTATCTCTTTATCCTTTATCTCTTTATCCTTATCCTTATCCTTATCCTTATCCTATCCTTATCCTTTATCTCTTTATCCTTATCCTTATCCTTTATCTCTTTATCTCTTATCTCTTATCTCTTTATCCTTATCCTTATCCTTATCCTTATCCTTATCCTATCCTTATCCTTATCCTTATCCTTATCCTATCCTTATCCTTATCCTATCCTTATCCTTATCCTTATCCTTATCCTATCCTTATCCTTATCCTTATCCTTATCCTTATCCTTATCCTTATCCTTTATCTCTTTATCTTTATCTCTTTATCCTTTATCTCTTATCTCTTTATCTCTTATCTCTTATCTCTTTATCCTTATCCTTATCCTTATCCTTATCCTTTATCTCTTATCTCTTATCTCTTATCTCTTTATCTCTTTATCTTTATCTCTTTATCCTTTATCGTGCTGGTTTTGCTCTGGATCGGTCAGTCCCAGTCCATAACCGTTGAATCAGGCGAAACCTGGAAAGAAAAGACTGAGAATTAGGAAAAATCGACTTTTCTTTGAAACCGAAGTGTAGTGGTGAAGTCCTGTTTTAGAGGAATTCACTGATATCTTTGTGTATTAGAGTCTCAAGCAGTCCAAATTTGTTTTTTATTGTAGCATTCGTTTAACCTTATTGTTAGATACTCATCTTGCTCCGCATTTCGGCCATTTCTAGTTCTAATCTGTTATTTTTAGTTTTATAATTACGTAATTTTATTGCACTTGTAAAAAAATTTATTTCTTCGTTTTTCGTGCTGGTTTTGATCTGGATCGGTCAGTCCTGGTCCACAACCGTTGAATCAGACGAAACCTGGAAAGAAAAGACTGAGAATTAGGAAAAAATAGACCTTTTCTTTGAAACCGAGGTATAGTGGTAAAGCCCTGTTTTATAGGAAATCACCTATATCCTCGCGTTATTAAGTCCATAGTATCTCCAAACAGTTTTTTCTTGTAGTATTTGTGAAGTCTAAACATTAGACACCGTTCTCGTGCCGCATTCAGGCCATTTCTAGTAATAATCGCTTACCTTCAGTTTTATACTTACGTAATTTTAATAGAATTCTAAAAATTTTGTTTCTTCCTTCTTCGTGCTGTTTTTGCTCTCGGCCGGTCAGTCCCGGTCCACAACCGTTGAATCAGGCGAAACCTGGAAAGAAAAGACTGAGAATTAGGAAAAATCGACTTTTCTTTGAAACCGAGGTATAGTGGTAAAGCCCTGTTTTATAGGAAATCACCTATATCCTCGCGTTATTAAGTCCATAGTATCTCCAAACAGTTTTTCTTGTAGTATTTGTGTAGTCTAATCATTAGACACCGTTCTCGTGCCGCATTCAGGCCATTTCTAGTTATAATCGCTTACCTTCAGTTTTATACTTACGTAATTTTAATAGAATTCTAAAAAATTTTGTTTCTTCCTTCTTCGTGCTGTTTTTGCTCTCGGCCGGTCAGTCCCGGTCCACAAGCATCGAATCAGGTAAAACCTGTAAGAAAAACACACAGAATTAGGCAAAAATCGACTTTTTCTTTGAAACCGAGGTGTAGTGGTGATGTCCTGTTTTATAGGAATTCACCGATATCTTTGTGTATTAGAGTCTCAAGCAGTCCAAATTTGTTTTTTATTGTAGCATTCGTTTAACTTTATCTTTAGATACTCATCTTGCGCCGCATTTCGGCCATTTTTAGTTCTAATCTGTTATTTTTAGTTTTATAATTACGTAATTTTAATAGAATTCTAAAAATTTTGTTTCTTCCTTCTTCGTGCTGTTTTTGCTCTCGGCCGGTCAGTCCCGGTCCACAACCGTTGAATCAGGCGAAACCTGGAAAGAAAAGACTGAGAATTAGGAAAAATCGACTTTTCTTTGAAACCGAGGTATAGTGGTAAAGCCCTGTTTTATAGGAATTCACCGATATCTTTGTGTATTAGAGTCTCAAGCAGTCCAAATTTGTTTTTATTGTAGCATTCGTTTAACCTTATTGTTAGATACTCATCTTGCGCCGCATTTCGGCCATTTCTAGTTATAATCGCTTACCTTCAGTTTTATACTTACGTAATTTTATTGCACTTGTAAAAATTTTATTTCTTCGTTTTTCGTGCTGGTTTTGCTCTGGATCGGTCAGTCCCGGTCCACAACCGTTGAATCAGGCGAAACCTGGAAAGAAAAGACTGAGAATTAGGAAAAATCGACTTTTCTTTGAAACCGAGGTATAGTGGTAAAGCCCTGTTTTATAGGAATTCACCGATATCTTTGTGTATTAGAGTCTCAAGCAGTCCAAATTTGTTTTTATTGTAGCATTCGTTTAACCTTATTGTTAGATACTCATCTTGCTCCGCATTTCGGCCATTTCTAGTTCTAATCTGTTATTTTTAGTTTTATAATTACGTAATTTTATTGCACTTGTAAAAAATTTTATTTCTTCGTTTTTCGTGCTGGTTTTGCTCTGGATCGGTCAGTCCCGGTCCACAACCGTTGAATCAGGCGAAACCTGGAAAGAAAAGACTGAGAATTAGGAAAAAATAGACCTTTTCTTTGAAACCGAGGTATAGTGGTAAAGCCCTGTTTTATAGGAAATCACCTATATCCTCGCGTTATTAAGTCCATAGTAACTCCAAACAGTTTTTCTTGTAGTATTTGTGTAGTCTAATCATTAGACACCGTTCTCGTGCCGCATTCAGGCCATTTCTAGTTATAATCGCTTACCTTCAGTTTTATACTTACGTAATTTTATTGCACTTGTAAAAAAATTTATTTCCTCGTTTTTCGTGCTGGTTTTGCTCTGGATCGGTCAGTCCCGGTCCACAACCGTTGAATCAGGCGAAACCTGGAAAGAAAAGACAGAGAAATACGAAAAATCGACTTTTCTTTGAAACCGAGGTATAGTGGTAAAGCCCTGTTTTATAGGAAATCACCTATATCCTCGCGTTATTAAGTCCATAGTATCTCCAAAAAGTTTTTCTTGTAGTATTTGTGTAGTCTAATCATTAGACACCGTTCTCGTGCCGCATTCAGGCCTTTTCTAGTTATAATCGCTTACCTTCAGTTTTATACTTACGTAATTTTAATAGAATTCTAAAAATTATTGTTTCTTCCTTTTTCATACTGTTTTTGCTCTCGGCCGGTCATTCCCGGTCCACAACCGTTGAATCAGGCGAAACCTGGAAAGAAAAGACTAGGAATTAGGAAAAAATCGACTTTTCTTTGAAACCGAGGTATAGTGGTAAAGCCCTGTTTTATAGGAAATCACCTATATCCTCGCGTTATTAAGTCCATAGTATCTCCAAACAGTTTTTCTTGTAGTATTTGTGTAGTCTAATCATTAGACACCGTTCTCGTGCCGCATTCAGGCCTTTTCTAGTTATAATCGCTTACCTTCAGTTTTATACTTACGTAATTTTAATAGAATTCTAAAAATTTTGTTTCTTCCTTTTTCGTGCTGTTTTTGCTCTCGGCCGGTCAGTCCCGGTCCATAACCGTTGAATCAGGCGAAACCTGGAAAGAAAAGACTGAGAATTAGGAAAAAAGCGACTTTTTCTTTGAAACCGAGGTATAGTGGTAAAGCCCTGTTTTATAGGAAATCACCTATATCCTCGCGTTATTAAGTCCATAGTATCTCCAAACAGTTTTTTCTTGTAGTATTTGTGTAGTCTAATCATTAGACACCGTCCTCGTGCCGCATTCAGGCCATTTCTAGTTATAATCGCTTACCTTCAGTTTTATACTTACGTAATTTTAATAGAATTCTAAAAATTCTTGTTTCTTCCTTTTTCGTGCTGTTTTTGCTCTCGGCCGGTAAGTCCCGGTCCACAAGCATCGAATCAGGTAAAACCTGCAAGAAAAACACACAGAATTAGGAAAAAAACGACTTTTTCTTTGAAACCGAGGTGTAGTGGTGAAGTCCTGTTTTATAGGAAATCACCTATATCCTCGCGTTATTAAGTCCATAGTATCTCCAAACAGTTTTTCTTGTAGTATTTGTGTAGTCTAATCATTAGACACCGTTCTCGTGCCGCATTCAGGCCATTTCTAGTTATAATCGCTTACCTTCAGTTTTATACTTACGTAATTTTATTGCCACTGTAAAAATTTATTTCTTCGTTTTTCGTGCTGGTTTTGCTCTGGATCGGTCAGTCCCGGTCCACAAGCATCGAATCAGGTAAAACCTGTAAGAAAAACACACAGAATTAGGAAAAAATCGACTTTTCTTTGAAACCGAGGTATAGTGGTAAAGCCCTGTTTTATAGGAAATCACCTATATCCTCGCGTTATTAAGTCCATAGTATCTCCAAACAGTTTTTCTTGTAGTATTTGTGTAGTCTAATCATTAGACACCGTTCTCGTGCCGCATTCAGGCCATTTCTAGTTATAATCGCTTACCTTCAGTTTTATACTTACGTAATTTTATTGCCACTGTAAAAATTTATTTCTTCGTTTTTCGTGCTGGTTTTGCTCTGGATCGGTCAGTCCCGGTCCACAAGCATCGAATCAGGTAAAACCTGTAAGAAAAACACACAGAATTAGGAAAAAATCGACTTTTCTTTGAAACCGAGGTATAGTGGTAAAGCCCTGTTTTATAGGAAATCACCTATATCCTCGCGTTATTAAGTCCATAGTATCTCCAAACAGTTTTTCTTGTAGTATTTGTGTAGTCTAATCATTAGACACCGTTCTCGTGCCGCATTCAGGCCATTTCTAGTTCTAATCTGTTATTTTTAGTTTTATAATTACGTAATTTTAATAGAATTCTAAAATTATTGTTTCTTCCTTTTTCGTGCTGTTTTTGCTCTCGGCCGGTCAGTCCCGGTCCACAACCGTTGAATCAGGCGAAACCTGGAAAGAAAAGACAGAGAAATACGAAAAATCGACTTTTCTTTGAAACCGAGGTATAGTGGTAAAGCCCTGTTTTATAGGAAATCACCTATATCCTCGCGTTATTAAGTCCATAGTATCTCCAAACAGTTTTTCTTGTAGTATTTGTGTAGTCTAATCATTAGACACCGTTCTCGTGCCGCATTCAGGCCATTTCTAGTTCTAATCTGTTATTTTTAGTTTTATAATTACGTAATTTTATTGCCACTGTAAAAATTTATTTCTTCGTTTTTCGTGCTGGTTTTGCTCTGGATCGGTCAGTCCCGGTCCACAAGCATCGAATCAGGTAAAACCTGTAAGAAAAACACACAGAATTAGGAAAAAATCGACTTTTCTTTGAAACCGAGGTATAGTGGTAAAGCCCTGTTTTATAGGAAATCACCTATATCCTCGCGTTATTAAGTCCATAGTATCTCCAAACAGTTTTTTCTTGTAGTATTTGTGTAGTCTAATCATTAGACACCGTTCCCGTGCCGCATTCAGGCCATTTCTAGTTATAATCGCTTACCTTCAGTTTTATACTTACGTAATTTTATAGCCACTGTAAAAAATTTATTTCTTCGTTTTTCGTGCTGGTTTTGCTCTGGATCGGTCAGTCCCGGTCCACAACCGTTGAATCAGGCGAAACCTGGAAAGAAAAGACAGAGAAATACGAAAAAATCGACTTTTCTTTGAAACCGAGGTATAGTGGTAGAGCAAGGTACCAGCGTCAATATGACGACTGGGGAAGGGCTACGCCCTCACAGAATGCCAGGCCGAAATAACAGCATAACGCTGCTGTTTGGTGAATATAGGGATTTGATTTAATTCAATTACGCCAAATTTTCTGCCACGCAAAACTAATCTATGGAATCAGCTGACACCAGCGGTATTTCCGAAGATATTCGACTTCAAATAAAGAGCCTACACCTTTCTAAAGGCCGACAGCGCACCTGATGAGGCGGATGTGCATGGGTGGCGGTGATCACTTGCTACCAGGTGGGCTGCTTGCTCAGTTACTATCCATTCCATAAAAAAATCGAAGACTCAGTAGGGGCGGCATTCCATCGCCTTCTTCATTGATGTTGAGTACTTAAGTGTCTCAATCATCACTACATAAAACAATCTGATAATTTCACCTGTCGGTGATTCATGGCATCCATTATCCTTGATATGGGATCCTGAAGATGATGCCTTGACACACCCGAGGTATAAATGGAATACTCCATTACGAGTAACAAAAAAAATGTCTCCGGTTTCTTTCAGTCACCACACGCAACAACGAAGGGCGAGGTGACGTCCGACCGGGACACTGCCTCTACCAAGTTCCCCGTGAGGACAAGGGGCAGAACACATTGCCTCTGGTTCCGATATTTACTCACTTATTTGCAATCGTTGGAAGGTCACTATCTGATCTAAAAGATCTCACAGTTCGCCTGATGGTAAGTGATTACTGCGGTATGTGATATTAATAAAGGTTCAAAGTGCCGCCCCTTCATGTTCCAGATATAAACTAGCTACAGAATGATTCTACCAGGAAAGAAATAACTGTTTATAACTATATTAAAATAAAATGAACATTGAACATTTTGAAAAGAATGATCGCTGAGCTTGAACCTTTTGTTTTCACCATTTCTAGTATATATAGAAGCAGTGGTAAAAAAGCCAAAGCTGTAAGATGAGAGCTTCGTCTAACGGAGGAAGGTATCTGCACGAATTGTTAAACTTTCAAGTCAGTTGTAAAAAAAACATTGAAGTCCTGAAACTTCTAGTAATAATAGTTGTACAGGGGCCTTTTAACTCGACCTGTAGATTACCTGGAAGAGATTTCCTTTTTTGTCGTCAGGTTCGTGCGGTAGGGCATGCGGTCTCCGTCTTCATCAGAATGTGGTGAATTTGTGGTTCGATATGAATTCAAGAGACGGCACTCACAATCAGCGCCTGCGCAAATATTTACGGCACGATAAAACATTCTGGGATATAATAGAATCGCAAATGTAAGGAGAAAAATCTATTATAATTTTTATTTTTAAAATAAAATCCTTTTTTATTTCACCCACAATACGAAACAGCAGCATTATGCTGTTTTATACTCGTATTCAATGTATGCATGATACAAGTAATATTTTTAAGTTAAACTAGTGTTTGACAAGAATGCCACTAGTTGTTGACACTCGTAAAAATATTTTATATAGGTATATAAAATGTATATTTATGGATGTTTGTACATAAATATAGTTCTGAATTCATTTTTATTCTATTATTTTCTTTATTTCTTTTTGTATTTTTTTTATTTTTATGAGTACACTGTTTATATTCCTGATAATATATCCAAGCAGGCCTGCTGGAAGAGATTATTATTATAAATTAAGACTCGCCTTTGTACATACATTTCCTATATTACTTCCCTTATATAAATGCTTTATGTACATAAAAGTTAAATAATAATATAAATATTATTGTGTCAGAGTCCTGAGTTCGATTCCTTCCCAAGGAATAGCATTTGTGTATCACGATTTGTTGACAGTTGACACCCGTGGGTGTTATGTTTATACGTACCATGTCTTTAGCATGCATCGGATCGTGGATCAACGCTGCAGCATAGAATGTACGAAATAGAATGGGTCAGCACGACCACGGAAGGACCGCGTCCTCACGGAATATCAGCGTGAAATACCAACATTAAGTGTGCGGGATCCGGAGACCCAATAAAAGATCCTACACGGCACGTGCTGCCGCACTCATCACTTTGTCATGATCATTATTTCGGCCCATCACTAGCCCACTGCCGGTCATAGGCAATCCTGAGCCACCTGCATCCGTTGACTTCCCGCAAACTGGCACAGGTCGTCACTCCATCAGACAGACGTCAGAAGCAACAGTCCAACTGCATCTTGAATCTTTGTTGATTACGAAGAGTCGCAGTACTCATTTATTATCAAGTGAACTCTGTGCTCGTTAGTCGCCATCTGTGTAAAAACATCTTATGTTGGTGGGCAAGTTAAAAAAGATATATTTCGTGCTATATTTCAATAGAAAACAGTCTTCAGTCTTCCAGGTCGTTACCGACCCCACCGTTATCACCAGTAGGTGAATTGTGTACGTATTTGTTACCCTTATTTTATATATATTAAAAAAAATACGTTAGTTAGTACGCCTCCATACAAATTACGATATAGTTACGCGGTGACCCTTTTAACATTATTGAGATTTTATTTCGACTGGACACATCAATTAGTTGGAAGTAGAGGCTTCGGGTGTCACATACATACAATATTATACCTTAAATGTATAGAGTATAGGTTTATTTGCTGCGTTATATATAAGATCGATAAGTTTCATTAAAAGATAAATTTACTTTGAAATTGAGATAGTTTAATAAATAAATATGTACAACTGTCATCTCGTTATTGTATGAAACGAAATCCCCGTCGTATCTGTTAGTTTATGAACAATCGGAAACTACGATACTTTTTTTTTTTGTGAGTATTGCTGTTGGTCCAGAGACCTTTACAGCTTTATCTAATCAGAGTCCCGTGCGGGAGGCCCGCTGAGTAGGTAGACAACGATGATGCTGCGAAGCTGGCGCAGAGACTGCTGCTGCACCAACGCTGCACTCCGACCCCTGTGGACGAAGACCGTCGACAACAGAAGGGGGCGATAATACGTTCCGAGGGCCCCATATAAGGAGGTACGAGACCTCGACTATATTATATTCGATTCGATATTTAGAAGCGGCGTAGAATACGAGTAAATCGCGTGTAAGCCGCTGCGCGAGGAAGACGACGTCGCGCTCCCCGGCGAATGCGGTGTGGTGTCTTTCAAATTTAACATAAGCAAACTTCAGGTGGCCGACAGTACGAAGAAGTGCTACCTGCTTTACGTAGTGAAATAAGCCTCTGACAATTTTAATATAAAAAATATTTTAAGATAAATTAATATATTTAGCTGTAATATTAATGTATCAGCTCACTGCTGTGTTTTGTATGGTCAAGTCACCCGAGACCCAAGTTCATTGTACTAGTGTTGGACCTATTAATATTATTTTTAAGACTACTAAGGTACAATATTGCTTTAATACGTAATATTTAAACACAGTATCATATATGGAAAAGAAGTTTTGTTGCCGTTTCAAATGCAGTTTAGGACAATCCACCATTAGATTAAAACCTTTGGAAGTTGATAGATGTAGTTGGCTCGCAGTGGTACATTGATACAATATGTGGTAAGTTTTGTGTTCAGCGGTAGATGGACAGATGAATGAGATAATCATTAGTAGACTAAAAATGAAATATGAATTATAATGAAAATATTATGATATATAAATAAAATTAAACACACAAATAGTTTATAACCTGGATTAGCACATAGGACAATTTTTATCTAGGTAAATGAGACAACTGTCAGGAATTTGTATTAAAACTAGTATCTGCCTGTGACTTCAGAATAGTCAAGAGAGAAATGAAAAATGTTTGAGTGGCTTTAGCTTTACGTTCCTGAAGAGTATTCGGTGCCCAAAACTTACATGTACAGACAGAAAATATTAATTCATATAATGTTTTCTATATATTTTTCTATAAATATTGTTTTTATTAGTCAAAAAATTTTTATTTGTTTGGATTCAATTCTGAAGTTAACGTAGACAAAGTTGCAGACGGAAAAATTTTATTAAGTTAGTGCATGCGTTCCGGTATTTACAATACTTCACTTTTGTGATTTCATCGTTTGATCATTTATACATCATAGTCTATTAAGTTTGTTTCTATTACGTATTGATTTGAGAACTCCTGGTGTTATCCGTGATTTCAGACATTGTTTTCGGTTCGGGAGTAGTTAGGAGGTAGTTTTGATTCTAAATGATTTGATATTTCATCAACTTCCGAAAGACTATTAGTATTACTAAGAGTATTCGTTTCAGTTTTCCTCAGCAAGAACTTTTTACTACCTAAATATGTTAGATATATTGTTATCACTATGCCACACCACACATCGGCACGAGGACGCGCTAGCCTCCCGCTTCGCCGGGCCCCGGCAGCTCAGTGTCGGAGGGTCACTTTTAATTTAGGGGAACGCTTGCGCGCCGAGTTCGAGTCCGCTGAAGCTATCCTGCAGCTCCTATCGTGTGTAAGGTACTTGTAGTTTCCTACGTATACATATATTGTGCATTACATATTATTATTATATGTACACATAAGAGAACGTGGATGTGAAATTGAATAAGTTGTTATCGGTTAATTACGCGTACAAATTATTATATAAATGTCTAAGTATGTAAACAAAAAGAACAAGGGAACGTATCGTGTAAACTCCATTTATAACAAGAAATCGCGATTTCTCAATTTTGAAGCTAAATGTGAATTTACGCGACGTCGTAGGCGGTGTATGTTTATGACGGCTTTGTTCGCGGCCGCCTCGCGCTACGCAGGACTTGCGCAGAGACCGGCACGTGCGAGACCAAACGAAACGAGCACGTTATTAATTTATAGAAGCTATCAAGTTAAGCAATAATACCTGAGGTCACGCTTTCATACCGTACGAGCTTCTAATAAGTTTCTTGTTTAAATACAAAATATAATAACAAAAAGTCAGAGTTAATGTTTATAGAAGCGCATGAGAGCAAACGTGAAACTTTATTGGAAAATGAAAAACAAATAATAAAATTAGTATATTGTGTAATGACCATCCATTTCCTAACACAGAATCTGACTTTACACATTCCTTCGATCTTCTTGCACATAAATTACAGACGGAAAAATTTTTATTTCTTCGTTTTTCGTGCTGGTTTTGCTCTGGATCGGTCAGTCCCGGTCCATAACCGTTGAATCAGGCGAAACCTGGAAAGAAAAGACAGAGAAATACGAAAAATCGACTTTTTCTTTGAAACCGAGGTGTAGTGGTGAAGTCCTGTTTTATAGGAAATCACCTATATCCTCGCGTTATTAAGTCCATAGTATCTCCAAACAGTTTTTCTTGTAGTATTTGTGTAGTCTAATCATTAGACACCGTTCTCGTGCCGCATTCAGGCCATTTCTAGTTCTAATCTGTTATTTTTAGTTTTATAATTACGTAATTTTATTGCACTTGTAAAAATTTTTATTTCTTCGTTTTTCGTGCTGGTTTTGCTCTGGATCGGTCAGTCCCGGTCCATAACCGTTGAATCAGGCGAAACCTGGAAAGAAAAGACAGAGAAATACGAAAAATCGACTTTTTCTTTGAAACCGAGGTGTAGTGGTGAAGTCCTGTTTTATAGGAAATCACCTATATCCTCGCGTTATTAAGTCCATAGTATCTCCAAACAGTTTTTCTTGTAGTATTTGTGTAGTCTAATCATTAGACACCGTTCTCGTGCCGCATTCAGGCCATTTCTAGTTCTAATCTGTTATTTTTAGTTTTATAATTACGTAATTTTATTGCACTTGTAAAAATTTTTATTTCTTCGTTTTTCGTGCTGGTTTTGCTCTGGATCGGTCAGTCCCGGTCCATAACCGTTGAATCAGGCGAAACCTGGAAAGAAAAGACAGAGAAATACGAAAAATCGACTTTTTCTTTGAAACCGAGGTGTAGTGGTGAAGTCCTGTTTTATAGGAAATCACCTATATCCTCGCGTTATTAAGTCCATAGTATCTCCAAACAGTTTTTCTTGTAGTATTTGTGTAGTCTAATCATTAGACACCGTTCTCGTGCCGCATTCAGGCCATTTCTAGTTCTAATCTGTTATTTTTAGTTTTATAATTACGTAATTTTATTGCACTTGTAAAAATTTTTATTTCTTCGTTTTTCGTGCTGGTTTTGCTCTGGATCGGTCAGTCCCGGTCCATAACCGTTGAATCAGGCGAAACCTGGAAAGAAAAGACAGAGAAATACGAAAAATCGACTTTTCAGTGAAACCGAGGTGTAGTGGTGAAGTCCTGTTTTATAGGAAATCACCTATATCCTCGCGTTATTAAGTCCATAGTATCTCCAAACAGTTTTTCTTGTAGTATTTGTGTAGTCTAATCATTAGACACCGTTCTCGTGCCGCATTCAGGCCATTTCTAGTTCTAATCTGTTATTTTTAGTTTTATAATTACGTAATTTTATTGCACTTGTAAAAATTTTTATTTCTTCGTTTTTCGTGCTGGTTTTGCTCTGGATCGGTCAGTCCCGGTCCATAACCGTTGAATCAGGCGAAACCTGGAAAGAAAAGACAGAGAAATACGAAAAATCGACTTTTTCTTTGAAACCGAGGTGTAGTGGTGAAGTCCTGTTTTATAGGAAATCACCTATATCCTCGCGTTATTAAGTCCATAGTATCTCCAAACAGTTTTTCTTGTAGTATTTGTGTAGTCTAATCATTAGACACCGTTCTCGTGCCGCATTCAGGCCATTTCTAGTTCTAATCTGTTATTTTTAGTTTTATAATTACGTAATTTTATTGCACTTGTAAAAATTTTTATTTCTTCGTTTTTCGTGCTGGTTTTGCTCTGGATCGGTCAGTCCCGGTCCATAACCGTTGAATCAGGCGAAACCTGGAAAGAAAAGACAGAGAAATACGAAAAATCGACTTTTTCTTTGAAACCGAGGTGTAGTGGTGAAGTCCTGTTTTATAGGAAATCACCTATATCCTCGCGTTATTAAGTCCATAGTATCTCCAAACAGTTTTTCTTGTAGTATTTGTGTAGTCTAATCATTAGACACCGTTCTCGTGCCGCATTCAGGCCATTTCTAGTTCTAATCTGTTATTTTTAGTTTTATAATTACGTAATTTTATTGCACTTGTAAAAATTTTTATTTCTTCGTTTTTCGTGCTGGTTTTGCTCTGGATCGGTCAGTCCCGGTCCATAACCGTTGAATCAGGCGAAACCTGGAAAGAAAAGACAGAGAAATACGAAAAATCGACTTTTTCTTTGAAACCGAGGTGTAGTGGTGAAGTCCTGTTTTATAGGAAATCACCTATATCCTCGCGTTATTAAGTCCATAGTATCTCCAAACAGTTTTTCTTGTAGTATTTGTGTAGTCTAATCATTAGACACCGTTCTCGTGCCGCATTCAGGCCATTTCTAGTTCTAATCTGTTATTTTTAGTTTTATAATTACGTAATTTTATTGCACTTGTAAAAATTTTTATTTCTTCGTTTTTCGTGCTGGTTTTGCTCTGGATCGGTCAGTCCCGGTCCATAACCGTTGAATCAGGCGAAACCTGGAAAGAAAAGACAGAGAAATACGAAAAATCGACTTTTTCTTTGAAACCGAGGTGTAGTGGTGAAGTCCTGTTTTATAGGAAATCACCTATATCCTCGCGTTATTAAGTCCATAGTATCTCCAAACAGTTTTTCTTGTAGTATTTGTGTAGTCTAATCATTAGACACCGTTCTCGTGCCGCATTCAGGCCATTTCTAGTTCTAATCTGTTATTTTTAGTTTTATAATTACGTAATTTTATTGCACTTGTAAAAATTTTATTTCTTCGTTTTCGTGCTGGTTTTGCTCTGGATCGGTCAGTCCCGGTCCATAACCGTTGAATCAGGCGAAACCTGGAAAGAAAAGACAGAGAAATACGAAAAATCGACTTTTCAGTGAAACCGAGGTGTAGTGGTGAAGTCCTGTTTTATAGGAAATCACCTATATCCTCGCGTTATTAAGTCCATAGTATCTCCAAACAGTTTTTCTTGTAGTATTTGTGTAGTCTAATCATTAGACACCGTTCTCGTGCCGCATTCAGGCCATTTCTAGTTATAATCGCTTACCTTCAGTTTTATACTTACGTAATTTTATTGCACTTGTAAAAATTTTATTTCTTCGTTTTCGTGCTGGTTTTGCTCTGGATCGGTCAGTCCCGGTCCATAACCGTTGAATCAGGCGAAACCTGGAAAGAAAAGACAGAGAAATACGAAAAATCGACTTTTCAGTGAAACCGAGGTGTAGTGGTGAAGTCCTGTTTTATAGGAAATCACCTATATCCTCGCGTTATTAAGTCCATAGTATCTCCAAACAGTTTTTCTTGTAGTATTTGTGTAGTCTAATCATTAGACACCGTTCTCGTGCCGCATTCAGGCCATTTCTAGTTCTAATCTGTTATTTTTAGTTTTATAATTACGTAATTTTATTGCACTTGTAAAAATTTTATTTCTTCGTTTTACGTGCTGGTTTTGCACTGGTTTGCTCAGTCCCGGTCCATAACCGTTGAATCAGGCGAAACCTGGAAAGAAAAGACAGAGAAATACGAAAAAATCGACTTTTTCAGTGAAACCGAGGTGTAGTGGTGAAGTCCTGTTTTATAGGAATTCACCGATATCTTTGTGTATTAGTGTCTCAAGCAGTCCAAATTTGTTTTTTATTGTAGCATTCGTTTAACCTTATCGTTAGATACTCATCTTGCGCCGCATTTCTGCCATTTCTAGTTCTAATCTGTTATTTTAAGTTTTATAATTACGTAATTTTATTGCACTTGTAAAAATTTTATTTCTTCGTTTTCGTGCTGGTTTTGCTCTGGATCGGTCAGTCCCGGTCCATAACCGTTGAATCAGGCGAAACCTGGAAAGAAAAGACAGAGAAATACGAAAAATCGACTTTTCAGTGAAACCGAGGTGTAGTGGTGAAGTCCTGTTTTATAGGAAATCACCTATATCCTCGCGTTATTAAGTCCATAGTATCTCCAAACAGTTTTTCTTGTAGTATTTGTGTAGTCTAATCATTAGACACCGTTCTCGTGCCGCATTCAGGCCATTTCTAGTTATAATCGCTTACCTTCAGTTTTATACTTACGTAATTTTATTGCACTTGTAAAAATTTTATTTCTTCGTTTTCGTGCTGGTTTTGCTCTGGATCGGTCAGTCCCGGTCCATAACCGTTGAATCAGGCGAAACCTGGAAAGAAAAGACAGAGAAATACGAAAAATCGACTTTTCAGTGAAACCGAGGTGTAGTGGTGAAGTCCTGTTTTATAGGAAATCACCTATATCCTCGCGTTATTAAGTCCATAGTATCTCCAAACAGTTTTTCTTGTAGTATTTGTGTAGTCTAATCATTAGACACCGTTCTCGTGCCGCATTCAGGCCATTTCTAGTTCTAATCTGTTATTTTTAGTTTTATAATTACGTAATTTTATTGCACTTGTAAAAATTTTATTTCTTCGTTTTCGTGCTGGTTTTGCTCTGGATCGGTCAGTCCCGGTCCATAACCGTTGAATCAGGCGAAACCTGGAAAGAAAAGACAGAGAAATACGAAAAAATCGACTTTTCTTTGAAACCGAGGTGTAGTGGTGAAGTCCTGTTTTATAGGAATTCACCGATATCTTTGTGTATTAGTGTCTCAAGCAGTCCAAATTTGTTTTTTATTGTAGCATTCGTTTAACCTTATCGTTAGATACTCATCTTGCGCCGCATTTCGGCCATTTCTAGTTCTAATCTGTTATTTTTAGTTTTATAATTACGTAATTTTATTGCACTTGTAAAAATTTTTATTTCTTCGTTTTCGTGCTGGTTTTGCTCTGGATCGGTCAGTCCCGGTCCATAACCGTTGAATCAGGCGAAACCTGGAAAGAAAAGACAGAGAAATACGAAAAAATCGACTTTTCTTTGAAACCGAGGTGTAGTGGTGAAGTCCTGTTTTATAGGAATTCACCGATATCTTTGTGTATTAGAGTCTCAAGCAGTCCAAATTTGTTTTTTATTGTAGCATTCGTTTAACCTTATCGTTAGATACTCATCTTGCGCCGCATTTCGGCCATTTCTAGTTCTAATCTGTTATTTTTAGTTTTATAATTACGTAATTTTATTGCACTTGTAAAAATTTTTATTTCTTCGTTTTCGTGCTGGTTTTGCTCTGGATCGGTCAGTCCCGGTCCATAACCGTTGAATCAGGCGAAACCTGGAAAGAAAAGACAGAGAAATACGAAAAAATCGACTTTTCTTTGAAACCGAGGTGTAGTGGTGAAGTCCTGTTTTATAGGAATTCACCGATATCTTTGTGTATTAGAGTCTCAAGCAGTCCAAATTTGTTTTTTATTGTAGCATTCGTTTAACCTTATCGTTAGATACTCATCTTGCGCCGCATTTCGGCCATTTCTAGTTCTAATCTGTTATTTTTAGTTTTATAATTACGTAATTTTATTGCACTTGTAAAAATTTTTATTTCTTCGTTTTCGTGCTGGTTTTGCTCTGGATCGGTCAGTCCCGGTCCATAACCGTTGAATCAGGCGAAACCTGGAAAGAAAAGACAGAGAAATACGAAAAAATCGACTTTTCTTTGAAACCGAGGTGTAGTGGTGAAGTCCTGTTTTATAGGAATTCACCGATATCTTTGTGTATTAGAGTCTCAAGCAGTCCAAATTTGTTTTTTATTGTAGCATTCGTTTAACCTTATCGTTAGATACTCATCTTGCGCCGCATTTCGGCCATTTCTAGTTCTAATCTGTTATTTTTAGTTTTATAATTACGTAATTTTATTGCACTTGTAAAAATTTTTATTTCTTCGTTTTCGTGCTGGTTTTGCTCTGGATCGGTCAGTCCCGGTCCATAACCGTTGAATCAGGCGAAACCTGGAAAGAAAAGACAGAGAAATACGAAAAAATCGACTTTTCTTTGAAACCGAGGTGTAGTGGTGAAGTCCTGTTTTATAGGAATTCACCGATATCTTTGTGTATTAGAGTCTCAAGCAGTCCAAATTTGTTTTTATTGTAGCATTCGTTTAACCTTATCGTTAGATACTCATCTTGCGCCGCATTTCGGCCATTTCTAGTTCTAATAGTTGTACAGGGGCCTTTTTACTCGACCTGTAGATTACCTGGAAGAGATTTCCTTTTTTGTCGTCAGGTTCGTGCGGTAGGGCATGCGGTCTCCGTCTTCATCAGAAGCGGGTGAATTTGTGGTTCGAAATGGATTCAAGAGACGGCACTCACAATCAGCGCCGGCGCAAATATTTACGGCACGATAAAACATTCTGGGATATAATAGAATCGCAAATGTAAGGAGAAAAATCTATTATAATTTTTATTTTTAAAATAAAATCCTTTTTTATTTCACCCACAATACGAAACAGCAGCATTATGCTGTTTTATCCTCGTATTCAATGTATGCATGATACAAGTAATATTTTTAAGTTAAACTAGTGTTTGACTAGAATGCCACTCGTAAAAATATTTTATATAGGTATATAAAATGTATATTTATGGATGTTTGTACATAAATATAGTTCTGAATTCATTTTTATTCTATTATTTTCTTTATTTCTTTTTGTATTTTTTTTATTTTTATGAGTACACTGTTTATATTCCTGATAATATATCCAAGCAGGCCTGCTGGAAGAGATTATTATTATAAATTAAGACTCGCCTTTGTACATACATTTCCTATATTACTTCCCTTATATAAATGCTTTATGTACATAAAAGTTAAATAATAATGTAAATATTATTGTGTCGGAGTCCTGAGTTCGATTCCTTCCCAAGGAATAGTATTTGTGTATTACGATTTGCCAGTTGACACCCGTGGGTGTTATGTTTATACGTACCATGTCTTTAGCATGCATCGGATCGTGGATCAACACTGCAGCATGTACGAAATAGAATGGGTCAGCTCGACCACGGAAGATCCGCGTCCTCACGGAATATCATCGTGAAATACCAACATTAAGTGTACGGGATCCGGACACCCAATAAAAGATCCTACACGGCACGTGCTGCCGCACTCATCACTTTGTCATCATCATCATTTCGGCCATTCACTAGCCCACTGCTGGACATAGGCGATCCTGAGCCACCTGCATCCGTTGACTTCCCTCAGACTGGCACAGGTCGTCACTCCATCAGACAGACGTCAGAAGCAACAGTCCAACTGCATCTTGAATCTTTGTTGATTACGTAGAGTCGCAGTACTCATTTATTATCAAGTGAACACAGATGGCGACTAACGAAGTCGCCATCTGTGTAAAAACATCTTATGTTGGTGAGCAAGTTAAAAAAGATATATTTCGTGCTGTAGATATAGATATAGATCCGATTGTCCCCCTTAGTTTTTTTTAATAAAAAAGTAGTGCAAACTATTGCGCATACGCATCCTCATAACGTTTCGGAGTGTTATATAATGTTTTTTTCCCTGGGAGGCAGGGCGTCTTTTCAAGAGTTGACCCCTGATACCAAAACAGGCTTCATTTCTATAGAAGATATAGAAGCAAAAGTTGTTCAAAAGATTTCGGCGTTTCGGCGCATTTGCGAATTTCATATTATCATCGTCACTTTTTATTTATTTTTAAGTACAGCTCGACAATGATAGAGCTACGCTGCAGTTTAATTATGATTCCTTATCAAGGATGAATGTAGATTTTATGGGCCGCGGCAATCACTTGGCATCAGGTGAACTGTATGCTCGTTTGTTACTCTCAATTTTAAAAAAAAGTAGTACAGACTTTTCAATAATTCTTTTTTGCACTAAACTTGTTAAGATTTTGACTTTTATTTCTTTATCTGAATCATTAAGGTATCTAGGCGATATATGGAAACCAACATTCATTATCATGATTGTCGTCGTCATATGAGCTTGACTGACGCTAGTGTAACAAAACGTTATAGAAGATTAAAAAACCACTACACAAATTTTCTTTACTTAATCGCTATTTGCTAATTTCGTACCCTTATCTTTTATTTCTGTAGTCACAAGTCTCTACTGGTTCGGACCTTATTTTCATTTCATGTTCGCTATCCAAACTGTGGGATCAACTTAAAGTGCTCCAGGTAGTTGATAGGACAAACTTTTGTTCAAAGTTAATATACAGGTGAAAGCTTAAATTATATAATACATATTCGTACGATGTTTTCTCTCACCGCCGAGCGCGTGTATAATCAGCAATTGAAATTGCAATTAACAATTCCAGTGGTTTCGCCATCGAAGATTGAATATGTTCCGTGAATTAAAAGCGAGCGCTTAGATTTCAAGCTTTCGCGGCTCTAAGAGAATATAATATTGAAGTCTAGAAACAAGAATACGACACTTAACTAAATATATATTTTTTATTTAATATGGTGTAAACGATGATGTCCATATTGATATCAATCATGAAGATATCTTTCTAGTTATCAACAGATGACATTTACTGCGCGGTACAAATTATAGTGCCTTTTGGTAGAATAACCGTTAGAAACACTTTTAAAGGAAAGAGTTAGTATTGGTTAGCTGAAGGTTGTTGTTGTAATGTTATTCTAAAATTTATTCATAACAAAAATATTACATGATAATATTGAGTACATGCCTTAGAAGATATTAATTTAAAACCACGGGCAAGTTTAATAATAAAAGATGATGAGTATTTACTAATTTTTTCAAAGAATCACAATGCAGATGCGTTGTCACCCTTGGGGATCGCGATGGAATGTCTGGTCACCAGTAATAAAGGTCTATGTATCCCTGCACTCACCAGACTAAACACAGCAGCACCAGGTTATTATTTTACGCTAGTATTCTGTGAGGGCATAGTCCTACCACGATAGATTTGACCCATTCATTCTGCTGGTAGAACCAAACTGCAGTGTAGATCTACCATAAATTGCCACAAAGCACGATACTGAGCCACCTGCTTTGATCGACTTCCCATGAACTTGCATATGACGCTCCATCCATTGGCGGTCATCCTATACTGCAACTGCATGTCCGAGGTTGCCACTTATTAGCCTTACTGCCCCATAGATAGACCACATTGCCTTTAAAGCTTACTGACCTTTTGAGCTATGTCAGATCTCCCGTTCTACTACGGATGTCTACGTTGTTTCAGTGAAACCGAGGTGTAGTGGTGAAGTCCTGTTTTATAGGAATTCACCGATATCTTTGTGTATTAGAGTCTCAAGCAGTCCAAATTTGTTTTTTATTGTAGCATTCGTTTAACCTTATCGTAAGATACTCATCTTGCGCCGCATTTCGGCCATTTCTAGTTCTAATCTGTTATTTTTAGTTTTATAATTACGTAATTTTATTGCACTTGTAAAAAAAATTATTTCTTCGTTTTTCGTGCTGGTTTTGCTCTCGGCCGGTCAGTCCCGGTCCACAAGCATCGAATCAGGTAAAACCTGTAAGAAAAACACACAGAATTAGGAAAAAATCGACTTTTTCTTTGAAACCGAGGTGTAGTGGTGATGTCCTGTTTTATAGGAATTCACCGATATCTTTGTGTTTTAGAATCTCAAGCAAATTCGTTTTTTATTGTAGCATTCATTTAACCTTATCGTTAGATACTCATCTTGCGCCGCATTTCGGCCATTTCTAGTTCTAATCTGTTATTTATAGTTTTATAATTACGTAATTTTATTGCACTTGTAAAAAAATTATTTCTTCGTTGTTCGTGCTGGTTTTAATCTGTATCGGTCAGTCCCGGTCCACAACCGTTGACTCAGGCGAAACTTGGAAAGAAAAGACTGAGAATTAGGAAAAAATCGACTTTTCTTTGAAACCGAGGTATAGTGGTAAAGTCCTGTTTTATAGGAAATCACCTATATCCTCGCGTTATTAAGTCCATAGTATCTCCAAACAGTTTTTTCTTGTAGTATTTGTGTAGTCTACTCATTAAACACCGTTCTCGTGCCGCATTCAGGCCATTTCTAGTTATAATCGCTTACCTTCAGTTTTATACTTACGTAATTTTAATAGAATTCTAACAATTTTTGTTTAACCTTATCGTTAGATACTCATCTTGCGCCGCATTTCGGCCATTTCTAGTTCTAATCTGTAATTTTTAGTTTTATAATTACGTAATTTTATTGCATTTGTAAAAATTTTTATTTCTTCGTTTTTCGTGCTGGTTTTGCTCTAGATCGGTCAGTCCCGGTCCACAACCGTTGAATAAGGCGAAACATGGAAAGAAAAGACTGAGAAATACGAAAAAATCGATTTTTTTCAGTGAAACCGAGGTGTAGTGGTGAAGTCCTGTTTTACAGGAATTCACCGATATCTTTGTGTATTAGAGTCTCAAGCAGTCCAAATTTGTTTTTTATTGTAGCATTCGTTTAACCTTATCGTAAGATACTCATCTTGCGCCGCATTTCGGCCATTTCTAGTTCTAATCTGTTATTTTTAGTTTTATAATTACGTAATTTTAATAGAATTCTAACAATTTTTGTTTAACCTTATCGTAAGATACTCATCTTGCGCCGCATTTCAGCCATTTCTAGTTCTAATCTGTAATTTTTAGTTTTATAATTACGTAATTTTATTGCACTTGTAAAAATTATTTCTTCGTTGTTCGTGCTGGTTTTAATCTGTATCGGTCAGTCCCGGTCCACAACCGTTGACTCAGGCGAAACTTGGAAAGAAAAGACTGAGAATTAGGAAAAAATCGACTTTTCTTTGAAACCGAGGTATAGTGGTAAAGTCCTGTTTTATAGGAAATCACCTATATCCTCGCGTTATTAAGTCCATAGTATCTCCAAACAGTTTTTCTTGTAGTATTTGTGTAGTCTACTCATTAAACACCGTTCTCGTGCCGCATTCAGGCCATTTCTAGTTATAATCGCTTACCTTCAGTTTTATACTTACGTAATTTTAATAGAATTCTAACAATTTTTGTTTAACCTTATCGTTAGATACTCATCTTGCGCCGCATTTCGGCCATTTCTAGTTATAATCGCTTACCTTCAGTTTTATACTTACGTAATTTTAATAGAATTCTAACAATTTTTGTTTAACCTTATCGTTAGATACTCATCTTGCGCCGCATTTCGGCCATTTCTAGTTCTAATCTGTAATTTTTAGTTTTATAATTACGTAATTTTATTGCATTTGTAAAAATTTTTATTTCTTCGTTTTTCGTGCTGGTTTTGCTCTAGATCGGTCAGTCCCGGTCCACAACCGTTGAATAAGGCGAAACATGGAAAGAAAAGACTGAGAATTAGGAAAAAATCGACTTTTCTTTGAAACCGAGGTATAGTGGTAAAGTCC
Organism: Teinopalpus imperialis; assembly: GCA_029286865.1. Classification (NCBI taxonomy): domain Eukaryota; kingdom Metazoa; phylum Arthropoda; class Insecta; order Lepidoptera; family Papilionidae; genus Teinopalpus; species Teinopalpus imperialis. The sequence goes on from JAGSMU010000167.1 coordinate 65,450, forward strand.
TGTTTTACAGGAATTCACCGATATCTTTGTGTATTAGAGTCTCAAGCAGTCCAAATTTGTTTTTATTGTAGCATTCGTTTAACCTTATCGTAAGATACTCATCTTGCGCCGCATTTCAGCCATTTCTAGTTCTAATCTGTAATTTTTAGTTTTATAATTACGTAATTTTAATAGAATTCTAACAATTTTTGTTTAACCTTATCGTAAGATACTCATCTTGCGCCGCATTTCGGCCATTTCTAGTTCTAATCTGTTATTTTTAGTTTTATAATTACGTAATTTTATTGCACTTGTAAAAAAAATTATTTCTTCGTTTTTCGTGCTGGTTTTGCTCTCGGCCGGTCAGTCCCGGTCCACAAGCATCGAATCAGGTAAAACCTGTAAGAAAAACACACAGAATTAGGAAAAAATCGACTTTTTCTTTGAAACCGAGGTGTAGTGGTGATGTCCTGTTTTATAGGAATTCACCGATATCTTTGTGTTTTAGAATCTCAAGCAGTCCAAATTTGTTTTTTATTGTAGCATTTATTTAACCTTATCGTTAGATACTCATCTTGCGCCGCATTTCGGCCATTTCTAGTTCTAATCTGTTATTTTTAGTTTTATAATTACGTAATTTTATTGCACTTGTAAAAAAATTATTTCTTCGTTGTTCGTGCTGGTTTTAATCTGTATCGGTCAGTCCCGGTCCACAACCGTTGACTCAGGCGAAACTTGGAAAGAAAAGACTGAGAATTAGGAAAAAATCGACTTTTTCTTTGAAACCGAGGTATAGTGGTAAAGTCCTGTTTTATAGGAAATCACCTATATCCTCGCGTTATTAAGTCCATAGTATCTCCAAACAGTTTTTTCTTGTAGTATTTGTGTAGTCTACTCATTAAACACCGTTCTCGTGCCGCATTCAGGCCATTTCTAGTTATAATCGCTTACCTTCAGTTTTATACTTACGTAATTTTAATAGAATTCTAACAATTTTTGTTTAACCTTATCGTTAGATACTCATCTTGCGCCGCATTTCGGCCATTTCTAGTTCTAATCTGTAATTTTTAGTTTTATAATTACGTAATTTTAATAGAATTCTAACAATTTTTGTTTAACCTTATCGTTAGATACTCATCTTGCGCCGCATTTCGGCCATTTCTAGTTCTAATCTGTAATTTTTAGTTTTATAATTACGTAATTTTATTGCACTTGTAAAAATTTTTATTTCTTCGTTTTTCGTGCTGGTTTTGCTCTAGATCGGTCAGTCCCGGTCCACAACCGTTGAATAAGGCGAAACATGGAAAGAAAAGACTGAGAAATACGAAAAAATCGATTTTTTTCAGTGAAACCGAGGTGTAGTGGTGAAGTCCTGTTTTACAGGAATTCACCGATATCTTTGTGTATTAGAGTCTCAAGCAGTCCAAATTTGTTTTTTATTGTAGCATTCGTTTAACCTTATCGTAAGATACTCATCTTGCGCCGCATTTCGGCCATTTCTAGTTCTAATCTGTTATTTTCAGTTTTATAATTACGTAATTTTATTGGACTTGTAAAAAAATTTATTTTTTCGTTTTTCGTGCTGGTTTTGCTCTCGGCCGGTCAGTCCCTGTCCACAAGCATCGAATCAGGTAACACCTGTAAGAAAAACACACAGAATTAGGAAAAAATCGACTTTTTCTTTGAAACCGAGGTGTAGTGGTGATGTCCTGTTTTACAGGAATTCACCGATATCTTTGTGTATTAGAGTCTCAAGCAGTCCAAATTTGTTTTTTATTCTTAATTCAGTTGTTCTTAAGGCTGCCACTGATGAAGCTTACATCAATGGCAGAAGGAGTTTGTCTAGGGCGATTTATAGTTGTAGGTGTACCATCATTTAAAATACATAAATCTAAGTGATCAATTAAATTAAATAACCCCTGACCTCTACCTTTGGTTGACTGACAACCGAATGCAATATGATGAGCATTAAAATCACCACTCATAAATATGGGCTTTGGCAGATCATTAATAATGGAACGGAGTCTATTAATTCGTATTCGCCCACTTGAAGGTGGACAGTATATACAGAGAATTGTTAAACTACTATGTCCAGTTGATACAGACACAGCAACTGTTTGAATGTCTTCATAAAATCTGGTATTTAATATGTTATACTTACGGGTATGGTTTAATCAGTATTGCGACTCCATTATGTGCATTGTTTGAATTTTTGTTGTAAATATTATATCCTGGTATTTTAAAATTATTATCTTTAAACCAAGAAAGCAAATATATCAATATTTTGTTGCTTAAAACAATGGATTAATAAAGGTTTTTTATTTGGCATTACAGCTTGGATTGTGTAGGACTAGGCCCTACACAATCCATTATGTTAAGTTTTTTAATAATGCATCTTTAATAGTTTTAATATTAGTGGGCGTACTGTCATCTTTATTGGCTAATTCTACAAACGTCTGCACTAGGGCCATAAGTACATCGTTGTTGGAAATTATTTGAGTTTTAAGGTTTTCTTTAGAATGGACTATTTTAACTTTATTTACATCTCGTACAGACTTATTTGAACTACATTAATTGGATGTGAAATACAGAAAGAGTAACATGGCCGTGGATACTGTTTTCTAATTTTATATAAACTATTGTCTATTTCCAGATATATATCGGACAGTGTTGGAGAATTACCAAATAGTAGACCTTGTGCTGTTGTTGGGGATCTATCTATATAAGGTACGATTTTGTTTATTACTTGAGTGTTGCATGCCTAAATTTATGGGTATGGAAGAGAGATAGTTTTCAGGAATAACATTATTGTGTCCTCTTAATCAATTTCGACTAAATTGACCTCTTCCGGTTATTACCAGATGTTAGCGATTACGCACGATATCGTATAATTGCATAAGCATATGCTTCGTCGCCTTATTTAATTCGATACCTTAATCCGACATGCGATAGAGCCGTGGTAGCTGTGTCTCAACGCGTCTTTATTTATTTTTTTATTACATTGAGAGTAACAAACGAGCACACAGGACACCTGATAGTAAGTGACTCCTACAGCCCATGACATCTACATTCATCTTTGACAAGAAATCATAATGCAGTCACATAATCTTATCACTGGTTCCCTACAATCACCAGACCAAACATAGCAGCATTATGCTGCTATTTCATGCTGGTTCTGTGAGGGCGTGGCCCTACCCCGGTTGAGCTGACCCATTCATTCTGCAGCTTGAACCAAACTGCAGCTTCGCTGCCCTCGCTACCTTAGTGATGCCCTCTTCATTCGGACAGTCTCTGAACGAAACACCGCAGTATTGTGAGGACGTGATCCGATCTAGCTAACACTCATGCTGCTCACATCATCATCTAGATACAAGTGTCGGCTGTCAAAAAATCAACTGTAATATTTCTATAATTATACCTTGCATTAGTTTCTACTACTATATGTAATAAGAAGCATAAGAAAAGGAAAGTTATAATACGAGAGCATTGGCGAACCTGGGTTGTAAACTTACTTGGATGATTCTGGTTTCAGATCGATGGTAGAAAATACAAATAAAAACGCGGTACACACCAACTGAGGTAGATACAAATAACAGCACTATCAGCATATCACAGAACTTGTTGGTACCCATACTTTTTACCAAGACAGGATGACAAGGAAATTGGTCTATAAGAACTAGCAAACTCAGCAGAATTTTCGGGCTTAAGTATTGGGACAACACACTGTGTTTTCCATGACTGTGGAATAGATTTATTACGCCAAAGCAAATTGAGGATTTTAAAAAACAACTTTTGGGCAGATACATCTAAGTTTTTAATTATAATGTAAGGATAATCATCTAAGCCAGGAGTTGTATTTCGTCTAGACTGCAAACTTCAGAAAAATAAAAATTCAGACCATGAAAATGGATCCAGTAAAGACAGAGAGATGTCTAAATTCTACCAACGTCTGCACTAGGGCCATAAGTACATCGTTGTTGGAAATTATTTGAGTTTTAAGGTTTTCTTTAGAATGGACTATTTTAACTTTATGTACATCTCGTACCGACTTATTTGCAGAGATATTTACAGACTTATTTGCAGAGATATTTACAGACTTATTTGCAGAGATATTTACAGACTTATTTACAATAACATTAGTATTTACAGGTTGCGGTTTTGTTTTACTACATCTTTGTTTACCATTACAAGTCTTTGCTGAATGATTAAATTTAAAACACCTATAGAGAATAGATCATATTGTACATTATTAGGCAGTACATTCGATAAGAAAGTGATGCTTACAGTCTGCAATTGAATTCGTTCTTGTCCTACTTTCTTTGAAAACCTTCTTATTGCCACTATTTCATATGTTGAAGAAAGTCTTGTGTAAAGTTCTTTGTTAGATATATTCGCTGGAACAAATCTAATGATGCCGGTTTTTTCAATTTGCGCTGCCGGTATGAACGCCTTCATGTCATATTTTGTGAGGAAAGTGGTGTTATTAATAAAGTTATTGACTTTCTGAATATAATTTTGTATTTATTTACCACCTATTTTTAAATATATAAATTATCTAATATAGCGTTATAACGTTATCCTATTACATCAAATCAAAGTGTTTTCATCAAATATGTACGATTAAATAATTATTATATTATAATAGAATAACAAACAGTTTTTAAATCATATTTCATTGATATTTTTTATGAGGAATATTCCTTAATTACCTTTTATAAGCAAACCGATAATTACGAAAGTGACAAACATCCTTGTAAATTAAACAAAAGTTTCATCACATATCACTATTTATGTCATTTATTATTTTTAATTAGCACATTACACAAGCAGCTACAGGAGCAACAACAGAGTTGGTTTGTCATCTTGTAAGTGTTTCTTTACTCACTAAAATTCAATAAGTTTCTTAATATTTTTCTTGTGATAGTTCCATTATAATTTTTCATAACATTATTTGAGACAATAACAACACACTTTTTTGCACATTGTAGAGAAACTGGGCCTCCATATACGACTCTTTTATCGCGAGGAGGCTTCTCAAGACACAAATCAATGGACTCAGCAGCACCATGTTATCTGCATAACCTAACTTTAGTTTGATACTAACTCTATTGATATGACATCCAACATTGGCACTAAGCTGGCAATAGATTGATGTATAAGTTGAAGAGATGTTAGGGGTCCACCTGCAATTCAACTCATACTCCTTCGTAACGAACAAACTCCACACTCATCTGAACGAACAGGAAAAAGTCCATAAGAGACAAACCAGTAACGTATTCGCCCTGTTAAGGTCCCTGTCAAATCACTGCAGGTAGTAAGTCGTTTCATTAGGATAGCAACCGGAAAATTCCTGAAACATTCATGTCAGTTAAAACTAGTTGTAGTATGTCCCCTATCATAGTAAAGTTTAATATGTATAAAGAAGAGATTTAGATAAATTAATTCAATGAGAATAACACTGCATTAGAATGTGCAGTATCAAAATTAAAATCTCTTCTATTGCATGTCAGCTGAAGTACTACAAGAATCAGTAATTAAAATTTTATTCTATAGCTATATATCTTGATCTTCCTATTATTCCAAGGTAATCATGCTGCAGATGAATTATATTATGAATTAAAAACTATGTAAGAGACTAGTAAGGTATAGCCTATTTATATTTTAGGTCCCACAACTCAGGACAGGCCTCCTCTTTAGACAGGGTATTAGAGCATAGCCAGCCACATGGCTCCAATGCTGTTGCATCTTTATATGGATTTTTCATATTTAAAAAAAAACTCATATTGGTTATCCTTAATCAAAAAAAATTAGCACTTAAAACTGCTATTTATAATTTTATTGGTGCTGTTAAAGGAATAGAACTTGGTTTGGTTTTTAATTTTTCCAGTACCCAAGAAGCTAACCTACCACAACTCTTATAAGGGGTAAGCAAAAGTTACAATCCTTGTATCACAATTACAAGCTTTCAAATTGCATCCTTGATTTTGATAAATATTACTATTTATTAATAAATGCAATAACATTACCAATGTTACATTTATTTTGTGAAGAGTGATGATGAAAAATTATTAATATCTTTGTAGATTTGTGTTTTATTCTTCTATTAATATAAGTTGAATAAGTTTATACCTTATTAAATTCATGCTATGAAGAGGTTTGATTGCTCCCTGTTCATCCCACCAGTCCTTCAAAAGTTGTTCATGGTGGGTCACATCTGTGAAGTCAACAGTTGTCTGTGTTTGTCCTTGAATCTGCTGAAGATTGCAGGTAGATCCAAATATTTGACATTTTTGGTAGGTAACAACCCTAAAAGTATTTCGATAATATTTTAGTAAATTGTATGACTAGGGTTACAATTGACAACCACGCCTAATGTTTGGTAAATTATGATTCTAACCATGAACACCAATATATCCTTATATATATAAATATATATTCTTAACAGAAAAATATGTTGAATATGGTGCATTGTAAGTAAAATGGAATAATATGACATGGTCTTCTTTTATTGATTTATTTGTACCTATAAATATATTATGGTTACAAGTTACCATACAAGTAAACTACGAAAGGGTAAAAACTGGAGTTGGTTATCATATATATCTCTTGATGCATGATAATGCAAAGAAAATTTGGATGAAATAAGTTATGTGATTCACACTCTTCAAAACATGTCTTGTGAACACAGAGGCTGGCAGCCTTGTGTATATGTTGGCTATTCAATCGACATATTATTATATTTTGCATTATATTCTCTCACCTGCTGTTACATAACAAGAATATGTTATGGTTGTATGGCATAGTGATTAGATTAGAGACCCACTGCAGCTTCTCACATCCTGTTTAATTTTCAGCCGAGTAAAAATGTGTAAGTTGAGTATGTCTGCATTTATAAAAATATATAATAACCAGAAGAATGCCGATGCTCGCCTAGTACCTAACAACTACTTAGTTTTACTTTTAGACTATCTATGTTTTATGAAATATAGACTTGAAGGGATTTCGTCCCTATTGGAGTGACTTTCCAATTTTACTATGTGGGTTTTACTGATTTTTACACTATGACGTGGGTTACCGGGCGAGGAGAGGATAGTTCTAATAAAATATGGCCGCTTTATTACATTGCTATAATAATTAACTTTGACAAAATTACAATTAAAATAAAGATTGCAATATACAAGATTAATGAAACAATTTCTGACAGACATTATGACGTCCGCCGAACACGTGGATGCGTGCGCGGTCACTTATCAACTGTCAAACGTCAACTGACCAATTTTTCTATGTTTACCAAAATGGCCGCCCCTCCAGAGTTCGGTGTTACGTCAGAGTGACAACTCTGTTCCGTTTAGAAATTACAAATTATGAGAATCAATTAAAACCCGATTTTTGTCAAGACAATTTCCAATGCACCGACAGACTATTAAACAATGATTTACAATAAATTGTATATCAATTTTAATGATACACATATATACGTATTATTATTATGACTATTAGTAATAAGACGTATAATATATTACATGTATTACTATTAATATTAGATTGTAGATATGTTACAAAAGTATAGTTAAGTATTACGTGATTAATACATTTACGTTATCCAGAACACCAAGGAGAGCATAGCTTACCGGCCTGAAAGATAAAAGGATAACAACGTACCCTTACTTGATAACGAATTCGAGTTTATTTTATATTAGGAACGAGAAACGAATACCCAGTTCACATGGTAAATGATGTAGAACTCTTGACGTTTCCATTCATCCGTAACAAAGATTCAAGTTGAACATTGAGGACTGAGATGGTATACGTCGTTACCTGTAATTGGAGACCCAGATCCCTACAAACACCAAACGAAACACGTCGTGTTCTGTGAGGACGTTTTCCAAGCTTGGTCGTGCTGATTCGTTGCGTACCTCCGTTACTCTAGTTCGTTTGATCTTGTCATTATGCAGGTTCTTTTACTTTGCCCACTTTTCATACTTTTTCATATATATTCCAGTATATATGCAGCATGGAACATCTTGATGGTTTGTCTTCATTTGTCTATCATTGTTGTTAATAAAACACTCACATTCTTTGAAAAAAAGTGCAATGGCCAGCCGTTAGTATGAATCGTTCGCTAATGGGGAACCCCGCAATTCCAGGCTGCGTTGTTCGGACTGTCCCCAAATCCAAGTAGAACCTGAGGATTAAATTAGTGATATCAATATTTTCAAAGACCTGTAGACTCTGTAGCATGATGCAAGTCTTAAAGTCTGCCAGTGTAAATAGTATCATAAATACCTTCCTGGCGGCATTAGCTTTAAGTTCTTGTGGCGATGCGGCCATGTTGGAAAAGGGGACGTCGACGTTGAATTTGATTGAATGCAACATGAATGATAGCTTAAGTCGCGAACCTGAACCCAGACCTACGCCCGCTGATAAGCACACCTGTAATGTATTTACAATATATAAGTTTAGTTTATTTTGAAATAAGTGTCACATGATAATGTTGGTGTTCTCCTGGTCGATTTCGACCACTACGATCTAGTTATTACCAGACCACATCAGTTGCGCAGAATATTTTATAGTGCCGTATGCATTTGCACAAATACTCACTTGTCGTCAACCACTCTATTCCGATGTCATACATGCAATAACATCGGAGGAAGGTTCAGATGCAGTGGACAACAACAACACACCCCAGACCCGAAAACCAACAATTTGTGATACACAAACATTTTTCTACGGCTTGGAATCGATTCCGCGACGTAGCAGCTGCATACTAAACATCAATGATGAATATAGTAATTGAACTATTTTATTCAAACATGTCTTCATCTTTAAATAAATGTTATAGTTATAGCACATTTATACATACACTTAATTGTAAAATAAAAATTTTTGTTTATTATATTAGGGTGACAAACAGGAACAGTTCACTTGATTGTAAGTGATAACTGTGGCCTCTACATTCATTCATAATTTTTATTAACATTGCATATCACCCCCCTTCCCCAACCTTCGTCAGGAATGCCTCTTTACCTATTTATTATACATGAATGTATCTGGCTTGGCCGGAAAAGGACCACGCACTCATAGAATACCATCGTGAAATAGCAGTCAAAAGTATTCTCCCTCAGCTTTTCTTTTTTTAAAAGCCGCGTGAACCCAGTAACATGATCAACTGATATTATTGTTTTCTCTTTCTTCCTCGTCTAATCATTGTTAATTCTTTTTTTATATAGCCATCGTATAATTATAATTTTCATAATAATTCATGAATTATAATTAATGTTAATAAAACACTCACATTCTTTGAAAAAAGTGCAATGGCCAGCCGTTAGTATGAATCGTTCGCTAATGGGGAACCCCGCAATTCCAGGCTGCGTTGTTCGGACTGTCCCCAAATCCAAGTAGAACCTGAGGATTAAATTAGTGATATCAATATTTTCAAAGACCTGTAGACTCTGTAGCATGATGCAAGTCTTAAAGTCTGCCAGTGTAAATAGTATCATAAATACCTTCCTGGCGGCATTAGCTTTAAGTTCTTGTGGCGATGCGGCCATGTTGGAAAAGGGGACGTCGACGTTGAATTTGATTGAATGCAACATGAATGATAGCTTAAGTCGCGAACCTGAACCCAGACCTACGCCCGCTGATAAGCACACCTGTAATGTATTTACAATATATAAGTTTAGTTTATTTTGAAATAAGTGTCACATGATAATGTTGGTGTTCTCCTGGTCGATTTCGACCACTACGATCTAGTTATTACCAGACCACATCAGTTGCGCAGAATATTTTATAGTGCCGTATGCATTTGCACAAATACTCACTTGTCGTCAACCACTCTATTCCGATGTCATACATGCAATAACATCGGAGGAAGGTTCAGATGCAGTGGACAACAACAACACACCCCAGACCCGAAAACCAACAATTTGTGATACACAAACATTTTTCTACGGCTTGGAATCGATTCCGCGACGTAGCAGCTGCATACTAAACATCAATGATGAATATAGTAATTGAACTATTTTATTCAAACATGTCTTCATCTTTAAATAAATGTTATAGTTATAGCACATTTATACATACACTTAATTGTAAAATAAAAATTTTTGTTTATTATATTAGGGTGACAAACAGGAACAGTTCACTTGATTGTAAGTGATAACTGTGGCCTCTACATTCATTCATAATTTTTATTAACATTGCATATCACCCCTTCCCCAACCTTCGTCAGGAATGCCTCTTTACCTATTTATTATACATGAATGTATCTGGCTTGGCCGGAAAAGGACCACGCACTCATAGAATACCATCGTGAAATAGCAGTCAAAAGTATTCTCCCTCAGCTTTTCTTTTTAAAAGCCGCGTGAACCCAGTAACATGATCAACTGATATTATTGTTTTCTCTTTCTTCCTCGTCTAATCATTGTTAATTCTTTTTTTATATAGCCATCGTATAATTATAATTTTCATAATAATTCATGAATTATAATTAATTAATTATTTATAATTAATGTTAATAATAATTTTCTCTACAAAAATGTTCACTCGCTCTTCCTGACGCGTCTGCCTCACGCGAAAACACAGGTGAACTGCAACTGAGAGAACGGAAGCCATATGGATATGATACACGGATGCTATCCGGATGCTATAGCCACTAAACTCTTTATTCACGAGTTTGATACGCTATTGATACGTTCTAGTGGGCATAGTAGACCGTATCGTATTTCTTTCCGTGCCTGATACGTACCTAGCACAGTCATGCTATGCTCCGTTGTAGTGGGCAGAGACCTTTAAGAGCATTTTTTTATTACTTCGTGGGTAATTAATTCCTGCGGCCTATGAAATCTGAATTCATCCTTGACAAGGAATCATAATGCAGATGCGTTGTCACTCTTGAGGACTGAGATAGAATGCCTCATCACCAGTAATAAAGGTCTCCGAATCCCTACACTCGCCCGACGAAACACAGCAATATTATACTGCTATTTTACGCTGGTATTCTGTGAGGGCATTGACCTACCTCGATCGAGGTGACCCACTTATTCTGCAGCTAAAAAACAAACTGCAGTGTAGCTCTACAACTGTTATATTAAGGATGACAAACTACTACACTATTTACCAAATGTTAAGCGATTCCATAGGCCCATGGTACTCACATTCATCCTCGATAAGGAATCACGATGTCTTTAGACTTTGGAATATGGAAGACAAGTTAAATGTATCTAAGCAACGATCGAATAAAATCATTAAAAAAAAATTAATTAAAAACCGAGTATCGTTGAACACAAATAATTTGCTAAAGTGACAACAAAATGTAAAGTTGCTAAAGTTTTCTTGTTAGTTTCTTCTCTTTAACTTCTCTACAACTGAATTTAAATTAAGAAAATGAACGCAAAACGTCTTAAAGAAAATACTTCAGGCGTTAGCTAATTCTGTAATTGCTTTAGTTTTCAAGTTAATACCATTTTTACAAAGTCAAGACGATGATATGAATTTCTGTTGGTGTAAGAAGCTCAAAACTGAACTCTTTATGAAGTTACTTTTGTCATCTGGTCTGATTATCGAGCAGTTTAGTGATCAAAGTATCTGATCACAAAGCTACTGAATTATTAAATATGTCTGACATGCGAAATTCGAAATATATATATATTTTTTTTAATTCACATAACTACCCAATTTACCAGTTTTAGATACTGATTGTTGCAACCTTAAATCAATCTATCAGTTGTAGAGTAACGCTATATAGTTTGTTACTATCTGGAATAGGAAAGGGTCGGATCGAGCAAGGAAAAACGACACCCTCACAGAACACTAGTGTAAAATAGCAGTATGACTGTTGTCGTAGGGTGAACGTAGGGATTCGGAGATCCTTATCACTGGTGACGAGGCATTTGATATTCGTCCTCATCTTGGCTCCGCATTATAATTCCTCATCAAGAATGAATACGGGTGACCACCCAAGATGGTCGCAGGAAACCCTTACCAGTAATTGAGTGAACTGTGTACTCGTATGTCACTCAAACTAGTATTATATAAAAAACTCTAATGTCAATAACAATTAATACTCATATAGTTGTATCTCATCACTGATATCTAAGATGAAATGTACCAGTACTCGGATCTCCAGTTTGTTTAACTTACCGAGTGAAACACATCGAAGTTGAGACGCTTCTGAAAGTTCGCATTTAGTGAAAATATTAAACTTTCCTCGTAGCATAGTAGTTTTAAATTCCATATATATCAAGCAAATTGAATGTGCCTTGAATTCGCAAAGTCACTCACGCTGTTTCTCGTCTCTTCAAATAACCAAACATCATGATAGAGGATATGAAGAGCACAAATAAAAATAATAAAATATTTTTGCTAATATAGTCCATCGTGGTGTAGTTGAGCTCACAAGATGGATTGAAGACATATAGTCTGCGAGAAGTCGATGGATGCAGGTGGATCAGGACGGCATATGGCAGTCAGTGCGAGATGTCTGTGTTCAACAGTGGACCAGTGATGAGCTTAGATGATGATGATAAATATACAAAATAGCCACTGGCCAATCCTGCCCCGTGGGAATATATATACATGACGAATATTTATCATCTGCTATGAATGTTATATGATAATAACAAGGAATTGAAGGTAACAAACGAGCACAGAGATCACATTATGGTAAGTGACCTCTGCGATCTATGACAGTCATATTAAACTTCGATAATGAATAAAAATACATGTGCGTCGTCACCCCTGAGGACTGACATGGAACGCTTCGTCACTGTTATAAGGGTCTCTGGATACCAACACTCACCAATCGAAACACAGCAGCTTTTTTACGCTGATATTCTATTAGGGTGTACTCCTTTTCCGATAGATCCAACCCATTTATATGTCGTAAGTAAAATAAACAGTAGGGAGACTACCACTGTCAAAACTGTAAGAAGAACAAAACACATTAAGCCGACTATAAAATGACAAATTGAAAATGATGATCGCGACTTGATAATGTCAATCAGAGAATTAATATTAGCAACGTAACTAGACCTCTGTAAATGCGTTATTGTGTAGCAAAGTTATAACACTAACCGCACAACATACTCGTAGCGCCCGCTTTCCGTGCTACCTTAATTAAGCAATTCATCGAAACTCGTTCCGCTAACAAAATCCATTGTAAATTTGGGCACTACCTGAGTTAACTGACAAATTTACTTTGATCTATCCCACTCCATTGAATACTAAAGTTGGGCGAAGATGTCGGCGCTTCATTAGGTGTCAACGTTACTTGGACGAGAGGAGTCGACAGCGTTTTGCAAGCAAAGCTGACTTGATGTATATTTGGTGCTTGCAGCGCCGTATGCTTAGTTAATTAAGTTGCGAAATATAGCTACATGCTTTTCTCTCCTATTTGTTATTTTAAATCTAGATAAAATGCCTCGTTAACTGTAATTGGGTCTTAGATCTCTACATTCACCAGTCATACATGTTTTAAAGGTATTCTATGACTTTACAGAACCATTAATAATGCAGTTAGAAACCAGCTGCGGCGTGACGTTATTAAAACCATCTCGTTAGGGATTTTCCAAATGTAAATCGAATAACAAAATTAAATTAACACTATTTTCTGAAAATAACAAATTTAATTATTTATTTTCAGAAAATTGAGACTGACATCCCTTTTTGTGCTTTGTGTGATATAATATCACATAAAGCACTTTTTCCAATTTATTTTCCTAATATCCGTACTACCTCTTCACTCATTACTGTTATGAAATTAATAAGAGGAAACCTTTATACAAACAACGTTCTGAGTGTGTTATCGATGTCCACAATACTTTTGTTCTTTATTTTGATATCATACGTTTTCTTCAGTAATGAGATAAATGTTTCAGATTATGTAAATTTCCTATATTGGATTACTCTTTAAATTAATGCATTCAAAATAAAGGAGTCTCCGACCTTTTAAATATTTACGACATAAACAAATTGCATCTAGATAACAAATTATCAATCTCGAATATCAACAATAACCGCCGTGTAGCACCGATAGAAAGTAGAAGGGACTAACGTTCTACGATTCTAGAACATGTTGCGATAATCATATCTAGCCCAGAATGGCTTTATAAAACATACTTAGTTACTTTCAGATACCTTAGATGTATATGCTTAGTAATATTGTCAAAAGTTGTTAGTATTAATTGAAAATGATCATTGAAAACATAAGATAATCATAAGTGAACTGAACTTCTTTTAGGGTCCTTTTGTTTAAGATATTTTACAATGGATTTTTATATAGAATAGGTGGCAAACGAGCAAGCGGTTCATCTGATGGTAAGTGATTACCGCCGCCCATGGACATCCGCAACACCAGAGGAGTCGCAGATGCTGACAGCGAGAAGGCAGGCAGCGCCTTTAAGCATCGTTTAGCATAACAACCTGTAAAGAGACAGTTTTTATAAAGCCATTACACGTCTTATATGTACGCAGTATTATATGTGTTTTATGTATATGATATGTGTTCTATGCATAATATTTGTAATATTGAATGTTTTTATGATTGTATAACATTTATTTATAATAAGACTGACTTGGAACTTTAAATGAAGAGCACTGTATTGGAAGTACGAAAAGTAAGGCGGAAATTGTAACAGGAAAAAAAGCTCCGGTATGCCGCTTCGCCTTAATAAATATAGATGTCTGCAGGAATCACTTGCCATCAGGTGAACTGTGTGCTCGTTTGTTACTCTCAACGTAATGAAAAAAAGAAAAAAACTGATAAGCTTACACCTTAACCGGTCGATACAAACTAATACATATACAAGTTCTGTTCAAAAATTGACTTTTTGAGCAAATCTGGATCGTCGTTTAAGTCATTCAAATGCTCTTGAGCGATGGTGCTCACCCAAAGGTTCATTTGGTCCAAATTTAGCAATTTCAGATCAAATTTCCTGAAGATCCGAAAAAACCACATGGTGTGAGCCAACCGATATTCGGATATCCTCAGAAACTTCTTTAATACTGATTCAATGATACTCCATAACAATTTTTTTCCACTGCTTCAACGTTTTCACGGATTGTTGACGTGCAGGGGCGTCCAGGCCGGGCTTCGTCATTTATAGAATTTTTTTTTACTTAAAATAGACTCGCTGAATGCTAAAGTAAACATTTTAAGTACTTCGGAGCACTTAAATTTATTTTTTACACAAAACTTATTACGGATTTTTTGATAGCAAAGATTCCCCAAACGCACCAAACAGGTCGAACCTTAATATCAGTTAAAAACAAACGAAAAATACATACCTATGTTGGAGACATGTGGACCATAATAACAAAAACATTTTTTTCTTATCGATAGTAGTAAACACAGCATGCATACACAAGTCTGAATATACAAATAATAACTATTGTATGGTACTAGTATAAAATAGGGCGAGTGTATAAAGTATGTAACAATAATCGCTTTTCTCTTGTAACTTTTCTGTCTTTCTTGTCTTTAATCTTTTTCTGTTTAAAAAATAAAATAACATTAGATGTATTATGTATTTGATGATTGTAAAATAAACTCGGCAGCTGGAATTAATCAGAACAACTCCTCAGAACACTGTTTATTCTTAATATTACAAATAAATATTGCAGCCACGAACAAAAGTTAAGGTGTTAATTGAATATCATTAACGTTCCATGTAAAATCTGTGTTATTTGGACCCAAGTTACACGGTGAGGGGATCGTGCAAGTTTCTCTTTTAACCCGATTTTCTTTTATTAAGCTCGATTTAAATGTCTTGAGTTAATTCATAAACTTAAAAAATATATTCATGTAAGTTTATAATGTATAATTGCGTTACACTTATTATTTTGTTGTATAACATTTATTTATAATAAGACTGACTTGGAACTTTAAATGAAGAGCACTGTATTGGAAGTACGAAAAGTAAGGCGGAAATTGTAACAGGAAAAAAAGCTCCGGTATGCCGCTTCGCCTTAATTAATTATCGCCTTAATAAATATAGATGTCTGCAGGAATCACTTGCCATCAGGTGAACTGTGTGCTCGTTTGTTACTCTCAACGTAATGAAAAAAAGAAAAAAACTGATAAGCTTACACCTTAACCGGTCGATACAAACTAATACATATACAAGTTCTGTTCAAAAATTGACTTTTTGAGCAAATCTGGATCGTCGTTTAAGTCATTCAAATGCTCTTGAGCGATGGTGCTCACCCAAAGGTTCATTTGGTCCAAATTTAGCAATTTCAGATCAAATTTCCTGAAGATCCGAAAAAACCACATGGTGTGAGCCAACCGATATTCGGATATCCTCAGAAACTTCTTTAATACTGATTCAATGATACTCCATAACAATTTTTTCCACTGCTTCAACGTTTTCACGGATTGTTGACGTGCAGGGGCGTCCAGGCCGGGCTTCGTCATTTATAGAATTTTTTTTTACTTAAAATAGACTCGCTGAATGCTAAAGTAAACATTTTAAGTACTTCGGAGCACTTAAATTTATTTTTTACACAAAACTTATTACGGATTTTTTGATAGCAAAGATTCCCCAAACGCACCAAACAGGTCGAACCTTAATATCAGTTAAAATACATACCTATGTTGGAGACATGTGGACCATAATAACAAAAACATTTTTTTCTTATCGATAGTAGTAAACACAGCATGCATACACAAGTCTGAATATACAAATAATAACTATTGTATGGTACTAGTATAAAATAGGGCGAGTGTATAAAGTATGTAACAATAATCGCTTTTCTCTTGTAACTTTTCTGTCTTTCTTGTCTTTAATCTTTTTCTGTTTAAAAAATAAAATAACATTAGATGTATTATGTATTTGATGATTGTAAAATAAACTCGGCAGCTGGAATTAATCAGAACAACTCCTCAGAACACTGTTTATTCTTAATATTACAAATAAATATTGCAGCCACGAACAAAAGTTAAGGTGTTAATTGAATATCATTAACGTTCCATGTAAAATCTGTGTTATTTGGACCCAAGTTACACGGTGAGGGGATCGTGCAAGTTTCTCTTTTAACCCGATTTTCTTTTATTAAGCTCGATTTAAATGTCTTGAGTTAATTCATAAACTTAAAAATATATTCATGTAAGTTTATAATGTATAATTGCGTTACACTTATTATTTTGTTGTATAACATTTTTTATAAAATATATATAATATAGTATATACGTATTTTGCATTTTTATATTTTTCTTCCCAGTTTCATCTGTAATTGTACCCGGGGTTGACTGAATTCTTCTTAACCGCTGAAAACCGCCTTTTGCCTTTTTTATGTGGCTTATAAATAAATAAACTTAATGTACATTATTATCGAAGGTAGACACCGACGGTCGTTTGGTGATTCGACTCCCAGCCGAGGAACAATATTTGTGCATCACAACTGTGTACCTGACACTGCATCTGAATCTGTCAACGATCTTACTGGACTCTGATCTGTATCTGACTGGAATAAGGAAAGGGCAACGACGAGTGTGACTGCTAGTTTGTTTGCGCAAATACATATGTAGGCAGACTTAGGCGCTATAAAATATACTGCGTACTTGTTAAAGTCACCATACATTGAACACATATATTTGCAAGTAACTCTAATATTATAAAAATCAAGTTAATTACAATTACATCCAACCTGCCCGACCCATTTACGTGTCTAAAAACTAGCAGCAGTTTGGCTCTACCACTGTTTCTGTCTCCGCTTTCTAACACGAACCAGATGAAACAGACGCTTTAATCACCTATTTTACATCCGGCACGAGTTCTATGTGTAATATATTTATTTATTTCTCACTTTTAAACAAATTAATTATACTATCAATTAATTAAATAAATTCAATGTTTTACAATATACATAACGCAGGGCTCGCTCCCGACGTTTTATTGTAAATAGTAGATAACAGTAGAAATAATAATAATTTTCTTTCTTTCAAGACCGGTGAAATTATTGCCCTATTGGCGAGAAAAACTTCTTAATATCCGTTCAAAATTAACATTTATATGAATACTTAACATAAAATTATAATATAAAATTTATGATGCAATTACATACAATGAAATGTAACCATCGTTAGGAATGACAAATTAAAAAAAAATATAAGTGTCCCAGTCTTATGTTATGAATTTTACTTAAAAAAATTGCAGGCATTGAAGCTGTAGTGTAATTTAAAATAATCAGATGCGATGAAAAAAATGCTGTAGTTATTAACTTGTAAATTGTGTTAATATAATGGATTGACTTTCTGAATATAATTTTGTATTTATTTACCACCTTTTTTTTAAATATATAAATTATCTAATATAGCGTTATAACATTATCCTATTACATCAAATCAAAGTGTTTTCATCAAATATGTACGATTAAATAATTATGATTTTATAATAGAATAACAAACAGTTTTTAAATCATATTTCATTGATATTTTTGATGAGGAATATTCCTTAATTACCTTTTATAAGCAAACCGATAATTACGAAAGTGACAAACATCCTTGTAAATTAAACAAAAAGTTTCATCACATATCACTATTTATGTCATTTATTATTTTTTAATTAGCACATTACACAAGCAGCTACAGGAGCAACAACAGGGGATTGGTTTGTCATCTTGTAAGTGTTTCTTTACTCACTAAAATTCAATAAGTTTCTTAATATTTTTCTTGTGATAGTTCCATTATAATTTTTTATAACATTATTTGAGACAATAACAACACACTTTTTTGCACATTGTAGAGAAACTGGGCCTCCATATACAACTCTTTTATCGCGAGGAGGCTTCTCAAGACACAAATCAATGGACTCAGCAGCACCATGTTATCTGCATAACCTAACTTTAGTTTGATACTAACTCTATTGATATGACATCCAACATTGGCACTAAGCTGGCAATAGATTGATGTATAAGTTGAAGAGATGTTAGAGGCCCACCTACAATTCAACTCATACTCCTTCGTAACGAACAAACTCCACACTCATCTGACATATTAGTTATCCTTAATCAAAAAAAATCAGCACTTAAAACTGCTATTTATAATTTTATTGGTGCTGTTAAAGGAATAGAACTTGGTTTGGTTTTTAATTTTTCCAGTACCCAAGAAGCTAACCTACCACAACTCTTATAAGGGGTAAGCAAAAGTTACAATCCTTGTATCACAATTACAAGCATTCAAATTGCATCCTTGATTTTGATAAATATTACTATTTATTAATAAATGCAATAACATTACCAATGTTACATTTATTTTGTGAAGAGTGATGATGAAAAATTATTAATATCTTTGTAGATTTGTGTTTTATTCTTCTATTAATATAAGTTGAATAAGTTTATACCTTATTAAATTCATGCTATGAAGAGGTTTGATTGCTCCCTGTTCATCCCACCAGTCCTTCAAAAGTTGTTCATGGTGGGTCACATCTGTGAAGTCAACAGTTGTCTGTGTTTGTCCTTGAATCTGCTGAAGATTGCAGGTAGATCCAAATATTTGACATTTTTGGTAGGTAACAACCCTAAAAGTATTTCGATAATATTTTAGTAAATTGTATGACTAGGGTTACAATTGACAACCACGCCTAATGTTTGGTAAATTATGATTCTAACCATGAACACCAATATATCCTTATATATATAAATATATATTCTTAACAGAAAAATATGTTGAATATGGTGCATTGTAAGTAAAATGGAATAATATGACATGGTCTTCTTTTATTGATTTATTTGTACCTATAAATATATTATGGTTACAAGTTACCATACAAGTAAACTACGAAAGGGTAAAACTGGAGTTGGTTATCATATATATCTCTTGATGCATGATAATGCAAAGAAAATTTGGATGAAATAAGTTATGTGATTCACACTCTTCAAAACATGTCTTGTGAACACAGAGGCTGGCAGCCTTGTGTATATGTTGGCTATTCAATCGACATATTATTATATTTTGCATTATATTCTCTCACCTGCTGTTACATAACAAGAATATGTTATGGTTGTATGGCATAGTGATTAGATTAGAGACCCACTGCAGCTTCTCACATCCTGTTTAATTTTCAGCCGAGTAAAAATGTGTAAGTTGAGTATGTCTGCATTTATAAAATATATAATAACCAGAAGAATGCCGATGCTCGCCTAGTACCTAACAACTACTTAGTTTTACTTTTAGACTATCTATGTTTTATGAAATATAGACTTGAAGGGATTTCGTCCCTATTGGAGTGACTTTCCAATTTTACTATGTGGGTTTTACTGATTTTTACACTATGACGTGGGTTACCGGGCGAGGAGAGGATAGTTCTAATAAAATATGGCCGCTTTATTACATTGCTATAATAATTAACTTTGACAAAATTACAATTAAAATAAAGATTGCAATATACAAGATTAATGAAACAATTTCTGACAGACATTATGACGTCCGCCGAACACGTGGATGCGTGCGCGGTCACTTATCAACTGTCAAACGTCAACTGACCAATTTTTCTATGTTTACCAAAATGGCCGCCCCTCCAGAGTTCGGTGTTACGTCAGAGTGACAACTCTGTTCCGTTTAGAAATTACAAATTATGAGAATCAATTAAAACCCGATTTTTGTCAAGACAATTTCCAATGCACCGACAGACTATTAAACAATGATTTACAATAAATTGTATATCAATTTTAATGATACACATATATACGTATTATTATTATGACTATTAGTAATAAGACGTATAATATATTTACATGTATTACTATTAATATTAGATTGTAGATATGTTACAAAAGTATAGTTAAGTATTACGTGATTAATACATTTACGTTATCCAGAACACCAAGGAGAGCATAGCTTACCGGCCTGAAAGATAAAAGGATAACAACGTACCCTTACTTGATAACGAATTCGAGTTTATTTTATATTAGGAACGAGAAACGAATACCCAGTTCACATGGTAAATGATGTAGAACTCTTGACGTTTCCATTCATCCGTAACAAAGATTCAAGTTGAACATTGAGGACTGAGATGGTATACGTCGTTACCTGTAATTGGAGACCCAGAT
>JAGSMU010000168.1:0-55000 GCA_029286865.1 Teinopalpus imperialis
GAGAGTGATAGTGGGATGTAGCACGCAAGAAGTGAACAGAGTGAAAAGACAGAATAAAAGAAAGCGGAGTACTTTAAATGTTGATGACGTCAAAAATAAAGACCCATTGGTGATACTGAAGGACGTCATGCAGTATAACCGACGAGGATGTAGTAAAAGCTATCAAGGCTCAGAACAAACATCTTTCAGGATGTCATCGGGAAGACCGCCTACGAATGGAGGTCAGAAGTACAGGGAAAAAGACAGGAACCAACTCACAGCACATATAGTGATGAAAGTCTCACCCTCTGGCTGTGGAACCGACTAGGAGGCAGGGTGGTACACGTGGATCTGCAGCGGATAAGAGTGGCCGATCAATCCCCGCTGATACAATGCTCCAGATCGTGTTTGGGGTATGGGCACAGCAAAAATTATGCACTGAAACCGCAGATGTCTGCGCCACTGCAGGGCCCACACCTCAGAACGGAGTGCACCGCCTGAGCTCTCCGGAGAATTTTCGAGCTGCCAGGAATTGCACGAAGGCAAAGATGGAGAAAAAGGACCACAACACATTTAGCATGGAGTGTCCGGTGGCAGAGGAAAGGGTGGGGAGACCCTGGCTAGATCGACGGTGGCATATTGCTAAGGGGCGTCCGGGGCAGGTAGCACTCCAAATGTCATCAGTAACCACTGGTATCACGCGGTCAACAAACCTTCAAAGGGTGAACTCGCCGGCCAGATTAATCATCGAGGAGGCAGCTAGGCGGAAATAACGTTCATACATAGTCAGGAGCCTATATCGGGCGGACCGGGAGATGCGACACTACCAGGGCACAAGAATGGTACAATGTCGTGAACCACCGGGAAGGTGATCCAAGGCTGCCATTGTACTGTTCGACGGCCCCACCATTGACGTCACACAGTGCCCCGACCTCACAACTTTGAGAACATAGTTGTTGCCAAATTGAGAACAGGGCCTGGGAATGGGAGTGGTGTCGGTGTACCTGGAAGGTGATAAGCCATTGATCCATACCTGGACTCTATTAAGGCGGCGTGGAGGGTTTGAGACTGGAAAAGCGTGATACTGGGTGGAGACGTGAACGCGTGGAATACGTGGTGGGAGGCAGCCAGGAAGTGGATAATAGGGGTTGGAGTTAGCAGCCGCATTGGATGAACTGGAGCTCCATATACTCAACCGGGGGGACTGAGCCCTTCGACACCATTAGAGGTGGGGAAAGAGATTCTCTAGCTGCGTCGATATAACCCAACCTGTTCGACGGACCTGCTCGGTAAGTGGAGGACTGGAGAGCTCTCTGGAGAGATATCTAGCTCGGACCACAAGGCAATGAAATCCTATTCCCGATATAAATTTGGAAAAATCTGTGAGCGTAGACGTTAAAAAGAACAACACGAAAGTACAATACAAAGAGGCGGGTGGAGCGAGTTTGTGAGAAACTCTAAGCTCATTCTTGGAAGGACAGGAACATTACTAAAACAGAAGTAGAAACGATAAAAAACAAGAAAGAGTTAGATAAAGTAGTAATGAATAATTATGCAAAAACCATCGTAAAACATGTGAAAATACAATGCCGAAATTGAGGTAAAAAGACGAATAGGGTTGCCTTGGTGGACCAAGAGCTGTCAAAACTCAAAGAGAGTCTCGGGTTGAAGCGACGAATATCCTACTGCTGCGCCGGTCCGTCGGGAAACTTCTGGTCGTCGGACAGTATATCGATGCAAAGATACCATCTGGAGATGAAGACGGCTCAGGCTACTAGCTGGAAGCAGTTCTGTGGTAGACAGAACCGAGAAACAATAAGGATGGGAGTATACAGGGGTGATGGGTCGCACAACCGTTAGCAGACAAGAGAGATATCCCTCTTGTCAGGGGATGGTAGAGCCTTGGGCGGTGAGGAATCGCCAGAATCTTGGTAGAGACCTTTTACCCGGAGGATAAAAGCCGAGATGATGACTCAGGAGCACAGGCGGTCAGAGCAGTTGCTGGAATTGTAAATAAAGATGCGATGTTAGTCACTAACAAATTAAAATACCATGACACCCAGGTTGGTAATGGGCGCAACGCAATTCAGCACAAGGCCGAGTTAAAAATGTGCGTTCCACAATAGATGATAAGCTCACCTTTAACGGCCACCTGGACCTGCGAAAGCGATAGATGGGTATAAAATGCTATCAGGACCAGCAAAATCAGTTGGGGACTTCACCCGTCCATAGTGGGATTATTTACAGTACGGTCGATGGAGCCGACGGTCTTATACGCAGCAGCCGCATCGGGCCCCGGCCGTCAAAACTGGGTGCGAGGAAGGATAGGACCATCCAGCGACCGCTTCCGCCCTAAAATGTGCAGGGCCTATCAGACGGTCTCCCTGAACTCCGCTCTGGTGTTGGCTGGAGCTGCTCCCCTAGAATCTCCAGAGTCCACCGGCTATATGAAATCAAGAAGGGTGCAGACACCCAATGCTGAATGAAGGACAGGGGAGATTGGGCGTGGCTCCAGCTCGGGGCCCGCATCCCACGTAAAGGCAGACGGGACTGAGGGTTCGAAATGGTAAAACGAAGAGCGGTATATAAATTCGACAGAATCCCATATATTCTGCGCATTTATACAGACGGCAACAAGATTGACGGTCGAGTCGGGGCGCATCTCTTTTTGGGAGGGTGGGGCCGAGACAAAAACCGTCAAGCTTCTTTGTCGGCCTACTGTACCGTATGACGACTTTGGCCCTGAACCAGGCGGGCATAAAAATTCTTGAGGACAGGAGATCTCAATCCGGGATCTTCAGCGACTCAGATCGGCGCAGGCGGTAACCATGGAGCTCCACCATCCCCTCGCCGAACATCAAGATGTGTCCTTCGAAACCTGACCAAAGGCAGGGATACCCTGTTTTGGATAACACATTCGGGGATGAGAGGAACGAGAGGGTTGACCAACTGGCAAAAGGAAGCCCGCTTTAGGGGTCGAAGAAGAAATTGACACGACCTATGTCCCCGTCTCATCCGTCAAACAGGAGCTCCGAGGAACGATCGACAGATGGGAGGAGAGGTATGTGTCAGGAAAACCGCGGAGTGGCACGAAGCTCTTTTTCCCGAGCGCGCTGCTACGTACAATATAGTGAGGAACATGGACATAACGCATCACGGCGCAATT
Organism: Teinopalpus imperialis; assembly: GCA_029286865.1. Lineage (NCBI taxonomy): Eukaryota > Metazoa > Arthropoda > Insecta > Lepidoptera > Papilionidae > Teinopalpus > Teinopalpus imperialis. The sequence continues at coordinate 3,146 of JAGSMU010000168.1, forward strand.
CATCACTGGGCACGGTGGGTTTTCCTCGTATTTGAAGAAATTCAAGTGCGCGGAGAACTCATCGGTATTAATGAGTGAGTGAAACGGTCTCATCTATTGTGTGAGTGCAATTTTCATGAACGATAGGTATAATGAGCAAGAATTGGGCTGGCATTGGTGGAGGAGAACCTTGGCCTGATAATGGCCAGCAAGGGAAGAAATAGAATTTATTGAGTTGGTAATATAATTGCAAAATTCGCAAATTTAAAACAGGGGAAAGCTGGCCAATGGAAATGAAGCGTTGTGTCGTTTGATACGTTCTGTCCGCCATGAATGGAAATTGTCATTTTTTTTTTTAAATCTCATTTTAACTCGAATACTCATTTATTAAAGAGGGCTAAATTATTAAATATTAAAAAAGGACCTTGACGATGTCAGGGGGTAAATAAAATATATTAAATATATAAAAACCACAACCTAACCTAACCTAACCTAACCTAACCTACCCTCTCCTAACCTAACCTAACCTAACCTAACCTAACCTAACCTAACCTAACCTAACCTAACCTAACCTAACCTAACCTAACCTAACCTAACCTAACCTAACCTAACCTAACCTAACCTAACCTAACCTAACCTAACCTAACCTAACCTAGCCTAACCTAACCTAACCTAGCCTAACCTAGCCTAACCTAACCTAACCTAACCTAACCTAACCTAACCTAACCTAGCCTAGCCTAGCCTAGCCTGGCCTAGCCTAGCCTAACCTAACCTAACCTAGCCTAACCTAGCCTGGCCTAACCTAACCTAACCTAGCCTGGCCTGGCCACAGCCTGGCCTGGCCTGGCCTGGCCTGGCCTGGCCTGGCCACCAGCCTGGCCTGGCCTGGCCTGGCCTGGCCTGGCCTGGCTGAGCCTGGCCTGGCCTGGCCACAGCCTGGCCTGGCTGAGCCTGGCCTGGCCTGGCCTGACACAGCCTGGCCTGGCCTGACCTGGCCTGGCCTGGCACAAGCCTGGCCTGGCTTCAGCCTGGCCTGGCCACAACCTGGCCTGGCCTAGCCTAGCCTAGCCTGGCCTGGCACAAGCCTGGCCTGGCACAAGCCTGGCCTGGCTTCAGCCTGGCCTGGCCTGGCTAGCCTGGCCTGGCCTGGCCACAGCCTGGCCTGAGCCTGGCCTGGCCTGGCCTGGCCTGGCCTGGCCTGGCCTGGCCTGGCCTGGCCTGGCCTGGCCTAGCCTGGCCTGGCCTGAGCACAGCCTGGCCTGGCCTGAAGCCTGAGCCTGGCCTGGCCTAGCCTGGCCTGGCTTCAGCCTGGCCTGGCCTGACTGGCCTGGCCTGGCCTGGCCTAGCCTGGCCTAGCCTGGCCTGGCCTGGCCTGGCCTGGCCTGGCCTGGCCTGGCCTGGCCTGGCCTGGCCTGGCCTGGCCTGGCCTGGCCTGAGCACAGCCTGGCCTGGCCTGAAGCCTGAGCCTGGCCTGGCCTGGCCTGTACAGCCTGGCCTGGCCTGACCTGACCTGGCCTGAGCCTGAAGCCTGGCCTGACACAGCCTGGCCTGACACAGCCTGGCCTGGCACAAGCCTGGCCTGGCACAAGCCTGGCCTGGCCTGAGCCTGAAGCCTGGCCTGAGCACAGCCTGGCCTGGCCACAACCTGGCCTGGCCTAGCCTGGCCTGGCCTGGCCCTGGCCTGGCCTGGCACAAGCCTGGCCTGGCCTGGCTTCTGGCCTGGCCTGAAGCCTGGCCTGGCACAGCCTGGCCTGACACAGCCTGGCCTGGCCACAACCTGGCCTGGCCTGAAGCCTGAGCCTGGCCTGGCAGCCTGGCCTGGCACAGCCTGGCCTGGCCACAACCTGGCCTGGCCTGGCCACAACCTGGCCTGGCCTGGCACAAGCCTGGCCTGGCTTCAGCCTGGCCTGGCCACAACCTGGCCTGGCCTGACACAGCCTGGCCTGACACAGCCTGGCCTGACCTGGCCTGGCCTGACCTGGCCTGGCCTGGCTTCAGCCTGGCCTGAGCACAGCCTGGCCTGAGCCTGAAGCCTGGCTGGCCTGGCCTGGCACAGCCTGGCCTGGCCTAGCCTAACCTAGCCTAGCCTAACCTAGCCTGGCCTGGCCTGGCACAAGCCTGGCCTGGCCTGGCCTGGCCTGGCCTGGCCTGGCCTGGCCTGGCCACAACCTGGCCTGGCCTGGCTGGCCTGAAGCCTGGCCTGAGCCTGACCTGGCCTGACCTGAGCCTGGCCTGGCCTGACACAGCCTGGCCTGGCTGGCCTGGCCTGGCCACAACCTGGCCTGGCCTGACCTGAGCCTGGCCTGAGCCTGAAGCCTGGCCTGACACAGCCTGGCCTGGCCTGAAGCCTGGCCTGGCCTGAAGCCTGGCCTGGCACAAGCCTGGCCTGGCCTAGCCTGGCCTAGCCTAGCCTGGCCTAACCTAGCCTGGCCTGGCCACAACCTGGCCTGGCCTGACACAGCCTGGCCTGGCCTAGCCTAGCCTAACCTGGCCTAACCTAACCTAACCTAACCTAACCTAACCTAACCTAACCTGGCCTAACCTAACCTAGCCTAACCTAACCTGGCCTAACCTAGCCTGGCCTGGCCACAACCTGGCCTGGCCTCAGCCTGGCCTGACACCAGCCTGGCCTGGCACAAGCCTGGCCTGGCCACAACCTGGCCTGGCCTGACCTGGCCTGGCCTAGCCTGGCCTAACCTAGCCTAACCTAGCCTGGCCTGGCCACAACCTGGCCTGGCCTGAAGCCTGGCCTGACACCAGCCTGGCCTGGCCTGACACAGCCTGGCCTGACACAGCCTGGCCTGAGCCTGAAGCCTGGCCTGGCCTAGCCTAGCCTAACCTAACCTAGCCTGGCCTGGCTGAAGCCTGGCCTGAAGCCTGGCCTGAAGCCTGGCCTGGCCACAACCTGGCCTGGCCTGAAGCCTGGCCTGGCCACAACCTGGCCTGGCCTGACACAGCCTGGCCTGACACAGCCTGGCCTGGCACAAGCCTGGCCTGGCCACAACCTGGCCTGGCCTAGCCTAGCCTGGCCTGGCCACAACCTGGCCTGGCCTGACACAGCCTGGCCTGGCCTAGCCTAGCCTAACCTAACCTAACCTAACCTAACCTAACCTAACCTAACCTAACCTAGCCTAACCTAGCCTAGCCTAACCTAGCCTAACCTAACCTAGCCTAGCCTAGCCTGGCCTGGCCACAACCTGGCCTGGCCTCAGCCTGGCCTGGCCACCAGCCTGGCCTGGCAGCCTGGCCTGGCCACAACCTGGCCTGGCCTGACCTGGCCTGGCCTGGCCTGAAGCCTGGCCTGGCCACAACCTGGCCTGGCCTGAAGCCTGGCCTGACACAGCCTGGCCTGAGCCTGGCCTGACACAGCCTGGCCTGACACAGCCTGGCCTGAGCCTGAAGCCTGGCCTGGCCTAGCCTAGCCTAACCTAGCCTAACCTAGCCTAGCCTGGCCTGGCACAAGCCTGGCCTGGCCTGAAGCCTGAAGCCTGGCCTGAAGCCTGGCCTGGCCACAACCTGGCCTGGCCTGACACAGCCTGGCCTGACACAGCCTGGCCTGGCACAAGCCTGGCCTGGCCACAACCTGGCCTGGCCTAGCCTAGCCTGGCCTGGCCACAACCTGGCCTGGCCTGGCACAAGCCTGGCCTGGCCTAGCCTAGCCTAACCTAACCTAACCTAACCTAGCCTAACCTAACCTAACCTAACCTAACCTAACCTAGCCTAACCTAACCTAGCCTAACCTAACCTAACCTAACCTAACCTAACCTAACCTAACCTAACCTAACCTAACCTAGCCTAGCCTAACCTAGCCTAGCCTGGCCTGGCCTGGCCACAGCCTGGCCTGGCCTAGCCTAGCCTAGCCTGGCCTGGCCTAGCCTAGCCTGGCCTAGCCTAGCCTAACCTAACCTAACCTAGCCTAGCCTAGCCTAGCCTGGCCTAGCCTAGCCTGGCCTAGCCTGGCCTGGCCTGAAGCCTGGCCTGGCCACAACCTGGCCTGGCCTGGCACCAGCCTGGCCTGGCCTGACACAGCCTGGCCTGGCCTGGCCTGGCCTGGCCACAACCTGGCCTGGCCTGACACAGCCTGGCCTGAGCCTGGCCTGGCCTGGCCACAACCTGGCCTGGCCTAGCCTAGCCTAGCCTAGCCTAGCCTGGCCTGGCCACAACCTGGCCTGGCCTGACACAGCCTGGCCTGACACAGCCTGGCCTGGCCACAACCTGGCCTGGCCTGACACAGCCTGGCCTGACACAGCCTGGCCTGGCACAAGCCTGGCCTGGCCTAGCCTAGCCTAGCCTGGCCTGGCTTCTGGCCTGGCCTGGCCACAACCTGGCCTGGCCTGAAGCCTGGCCTGGCACAGCCTGGCCTGGCCTGGCCTGACACAGCCTGGCCTGACACAGCCTGGCCTGGCTTCAGCCTGGCCTGACACAGCCTGGCCTGACCTGAGCCTGGCCTGGCCTGGCCTAGCCTAGCCTAACCTAACCTAGCCTAGCCTGGCCTGGCCTGGCCTGGCCTGGCCTGGCCTGGCCTGGCCTGGCCTGGCCTGGCCTGGCAGCCTGGCCTGGCCTGGCCTGGCCTGGCCTGGCCTGGCCTGGCCTGGCCTGGCCTGACCTGGCCTGGCCTGGCTGGCCTGGCCTGGCTGGCCTGGCCTGGCTTCAGCCTGGCCTGGCCTGGCCTAGCCTGGCCTGGCCTGGCTGGCCTGGCCTGGCCTGGCCTGGCCTGGCCTGGCCTGGCCTGGCCTGGCCTGGCCTAGCCTGGCCTGGCCTGGCCTGGCCTGGCCTGGCTGGCCTGGCCTGGCCTGGCCTGGCCTGAGCCTGGCTGGCCTGGCCTGGCCTGGCCACCAGCCTGGCCTGGCTGGCCTGACCTGGCCTGGCCTGTACAGCCTGGCCTGACACAGCCTGGCCTGGCCTGGCCTGGCCTGGCCTGGCCTGGCCTGGCCTGGCTGGCCTGGCCTGGCCTGGCCTGGCCTGGCCTGAGCCTGGCCCTGGCCTGGCCTGACCTGGCCTGGCCTGACCTGGCCTGGCCTGACTGGCCTGGCCTGGCCTGGCCTGGCCTGAGCCTGGCCTGGCCTGGCCTGGCCTGGCCTGAGCCTGGCCTGGCCTGGCCTGGCCTGGCCTGGCCACCAGCCTGGCCTGGCCTGGCCTGGCCTGGCCTGGCCTGGCTGGCCTGGCCTGGCCTGGCCTGGCCTGGCCTGGCACAGGCCTGGCCTGGCTGGCCTGGCTGGCCTGGCCTGGCCTAGCCTGGCCTGGCTTCAGCCTGGCCTGAGCCTGGCTGGCCTGGCCCTGGCCTGGCCTAGCCTAGCCTAGCCTGGCCTGGCCTGGCCTGGCCTGGCCTGGCCTGGCCCTGGCCTGGCCTGGCCTGGCCTGGCCTGGCCTGGCCTGGCCTGAGCCTGGCCTGGCCTGGCCTGGCCTGGCCTGGCCTGGCCTGACCTGGCCTGGCCTGGCCTGGCCTGGCCTGGCCTGGCCTGGCCTGACCTGAGCCTGGCCTGGCCTGGCCTGGCCTGGCCTGGCTGGCCTGAGCCTGGCCTGGCTGGCCTGGCCTGGCCTGGCCTGAGCCTGAGCCTGGCCTGGCCTGGCCTGGCCTGGCCTGGCCACCAGCCTGGCCTGGCCTGACCTGGCCTGAGCCTGGCCTGACCTGGCCTGACCTGGCCTGGCCTGGCCTGGCCTGGCCTGGCTGGCCTGGCCTGGCCTGGCCTGGCCTGGCCTGGCCTGGCCTGGCCTGGCCTGGCCTGAGCCTGGCCTGGCCTGAGCCTGGCCTGGCTTCGGCCTGGCCTGGCCTGGCCTGGCCTGGCCTGGCCTGGCCTGGCCTGGCCTGGCTGGCCTGGCCTGGCCTGGCCTGGCCTGGCCTGGCCTGGCCTGGCCCTGGCCTGAGCCTGAGCCTGGCCTGGCCTGGCCTGGCCTGGCCTGGCCTGGCCTAGCCTGGCCTGGCCTGGCCTGGCCACCAGCCTGGCCTGGCCAGCCTGGCCTGGCCTGGCCTGGCCTGGCCTGGCCTGGCCTGGCCTGGCCTGGCCTGGCCTGGCCTGGCCTGACCTGGCCTGGCTGGCCTGGCCTGGCCTGCCTGGCCTGGCCAGCCTGGCCTGGCCTGGCCTGGCCTGACTGGCCTGGCCTGGCCTGGCCTGACCTGGCCTGGCCTGGCCTGGCCTGGCCACAGCCTGGCCTGGCCTGGCCTGGCCTGGCCTGGCCTGGCTGGCCTGGCCTGAGCTGGCCTGGCCTGAGCCTGGCCTGGCCTGGCCTGGCCTGACCTGGCCTGGCCTGGCCTGGCAGCCTGGCCTGGCCTGGCCTGAGCCTGGCCTGGCTGGCCTGGCCTGGCCTGGCCTGGCCTGGCCTGGCCTGGCCTGGCCTGGCCTGGCCTGGCCTGGCCTGAGCCTGGCCTGGCCTGGCCTGACCTGGCCTGGCCTGGCCTGGCCACAGCCTGGCCTGACTGGCCTGGCCTGAGCCTGAGCCTGGCCTGGCCTGGCCTGGCCTGGCCTGGCCTGGCCTGGCCTGAGGCCTGGCCTGGCAGCCTGGCCTGGCCTGGCCTGGCCTGGCCTGGCCTGGCCTGGCCTGGCCTGGCCTGGCCTGGCCTGGCCTGGCCTGGCCTGGCCTGGCCTGGCCTAGCCTGGCCTAGCCTGGCCTGGCCTGGCCTGACCTGGCCTGGCCTGGCCTGGCCTGGCCTGGCCTGGCCTGGCCTGGCCTGGCCTGAGCCTGGCCTGGCCTGGCCTGAGCTGGCCTGGCCTGGCTGAAGCCTGGCCTGGCCCTGGCCTGGCCTGGCCTGGCTGGCCTGACCTGGCCTGGCCTGGCCTGGCCTGGCCTGGCCTGGCCTGGCCTGGCCTGACTGGCCTGGCCTGAGCCTGGCCTGGCCTGGCCTGAGCCTGGCCTGGCCTGGCCTGAAGCCTGGCCTGGCCTGAGCCTGGCTGGCCTGGCCTGGCCTGGCCTAGCCTGGCCTAGCCTGGCCTAGCCTGGCCTGGCCCTGGCCTGGCCTGGCCTGGCCTGGCCTGAGCCTGAAGCCTGGCCTGGCCCTGGCCTGGCCTGGCCTGGCCTGGCCTGGCCTGGCCTGAGCCTGGCCTGGCCTGGCCTGGCCTGGCCTGGCCTGGCCCTGGCCTGGCCTGGCCTGGCCTGGCCTGGCCTGGCCTGGCCTGGCCTGGCCTGAGCCTGGCCTGGCCTGGCCTAGCCTGGCCTGGCCTGGCCTGGCCTGGCCTGAAGCCTGAGCCTGGCCTGGCTTCTGGCCTGGCCTGGCTGAGCCTGGCCTGGCCTGGCCTGGCCTGGCCCTGGCCTGGCCTGGCTTCTGGCCTGGCCTGGCCTGGCCTGGCTGGCCTGGCCTGGCCTGGCCTGGCCCTGGCCTGGCCTGGCCTGGCCTGGCCTGGCCTGGCCTGGCCTGGCCTGGCCTGGCCTGGCCTGGCCTGGCCTGGCCTGAAGCCTGGCCTGGCCTGGCCTGGCCTGGCCTGGCCTGAAGCCTGGCCTGGCCTGGCCTGGCCTGGCCTGGCCTGAGCCTGGCCTGGCCTGGCCTGGCCCTGGCCTGGCCTGGCCTGGCCTGGCCTGGCCTGGCCTAGCCTGGCCTGGCCTGGCCTAGCCTGGCCTGGCCTGGCCTGGCCTGGCCTGGCCTGGCCTGGCCTGGCCTGGCCTGGCCTGGCCTGGCCTGGCCTGGCCTGACTGGCCTGGCCTGAGCCTGGCCTGGCCTGGCCTGGCCTGGCCTGGCCTGGCCTGGCCTGGCCTGGCCTGGCTGGCCTGACCTGAGCCTGGCCTGGCCTGGCCTGGCCTGGCCTGGCCCTGGCCTGGCCTAGCCTGGCCTGGCCTGGCCTGGCCTGGCCTGGCCACAGCCTGGCCTGGCCTGGCCTGAGCCTGGCCTGGCCTGGCCTGGCCTGGCCTGGCCCTGGCCTGGCCTGGCCTAGCCTAGCCTGGCCTGGCCTGGCCTGGCCTGGCTGGCCTGAAGCCTGGCCTGGCCTGGCCTGGCCTGGCCTGGCCCTGGCCTGGCCTAGCCTGGCCTGGCCTGAGCCTGGCTGGCCTGGCCTGGCCTGGCCTGGCTGGCCTGGCCTGGCCTGGCCTGGCCTGGCCTGGCCTGACACCAGCCTGGCCTGGCCTGGCCTGGCCTGTAGCCTGGCCTGGCCTAGCCTGGCCTAGCCTGGCCTGGCCTGGCTGGCCTGGCCTGACACAAGCCTGGCCTGGCCTGGCCTGGCCTGGCCTGGCCTGGCCTGGCTGGCCTGGCCTGGCCTGGCCTGACACAGCCTGGCCTGGCCTGGCCTGGCCTGGCCTGGCACAGCTGGCCTGGCCTGAGCCTGGCCTGGCTGGCCTGGCCTGGCCTGGCCTGGCCTGGCCTGGCCTGGCCTGGCCTGAAGCCTGGCCTGGCCTGGCCTAGCCTGGCCTGGCCTGGCCTGGCCTGGCCTGGCCTGGCCTGGCCTGGCCTGGCCTGGCCTGACCTGGCCTGGCTGGCTGGCCTGGCCTGGCCTGGCCTGGCCTGGCCTAGCCTGGCCTGGCTGGCCTGAGCCTGGCCTGGCCCTGGCCTGGCCTGGCCTGGCCTGGCACAGCCTGGCCTGAGCCTGGCCCTGGCCTAGCCTGGCCTGAGCCTGGCCCTGGCCCTGGCCTAGCCTGGCCTAGCCTAGCCTGGCCTGGCTTCAGCCTGGCCTGGCCTGGCCTGGCCTGGCCTGGCCTGGCCTGACCTGAGCCTGGCCTGACCTGGCCTGGCCTGGCCTGGCCTGGCCTGGCCTGGCCTGGCCTGGCCTGGCCTGGCCTGGCCTGGCCTGGCCTGGCCTGGCCTGGCCTGGCCTGGCCTGGCCTGGCCTGGCCTGGCCTGGCCCTGGCCTGGCCTGGCCTGGCCTGGCCTGGCCTGAGCCTGGCCTGGCCTGGCCTGGCCTGGCCTGGCCTGGCCTGAGCCTGGCCTGGCCTGGCCTGAGCCTGGCCTGGCCTGGCCTGGCCTGGCCTGGCCTGGCCTGGCCTGGCCTGGCCTGGCCTGGCCTGGCTGGCCTGGCCTGACCTGGCCTGGCTGGCCTGGCCTGGCCTGGCCTGGCCTGGCCTGGCCTGGCCTGGCCTGGCCCTGGCCTGGCCTGGCCTGGCCTGAAGCCTGGCCTGGCCTGGCTGGCCTGACCTGGCCTGGCTGGCCTGGCCCTGGCCTGGCCTGACCTGACCTGGCCTGACCTGAGCCTGGCCTGGCCTGGCCTGGCCTGGCCTAGCCTGGCCCTGGCCTGGCCTGAGCCTGGCCTGGCCTGGCCTGGCCTGGCCTGGCCTGGCCTGGCCCTGGCCTGGCCCTGGCCTAGCCTGGCCTGGCCTGGCCTAGCCTGGCCTGGCCTGGCCTGAAGCCTGGCCTGGCCTGAGCCTGGCCCTGGCCTAGCCTGGCCTGACCTGGCCTGGCCTGGCCTGGCTGGCCTGGCCTGGCCTGGCCTGGCCTGGCCTGGCCTGGCCTGAGCCTGAGCCTGGCCTGGCCTGGCCTGGCCTGGCCTGGCCTGGCCTGACCTGGCCTGGCCTGGCTTCAGCCTGGCCTGGCCTGTAGCCTGGCCTGGCCTGACCTGAGCCTGGCCCTGGCCTGGCCTGGCCTGGCCTGGCCCTGGCCTGGCCTGGCCTGGCCCTGGCCTGGCCTGGCCTGACCTGGCCTGGCCTGGCCTGAGCCTGGCCCTGGCCTGGCCTGAGCCTGAGCCTGAGCCTGGCCTGGCCTGGCTCAGCCTGGCCTGGCCTGGCCTGGCCTGGCCTGGCCTAGCCTGGCCTGGCCTGGCCTGGCCTGGCCTGGCCTGGCCTGGCCCTGGCCTGGCCTGGCCCTGGCCTGAGCCTGGCCCTGGCCTGGCCTGGCCTGGCCTGACCTGACCTGGCCTGGCCTAGCCTGGCCTAGCCTGGCCTGGCCACAGCCTGGCCTGGCCTAGCCTGGCCTGGCACAGCTGGCCTGGCCTGGCTAGCCTGGCCTGGCCTGGCCTGGCCTGGCCTGGCTGGCCTGGCCTGGCCTGGCCTGGCCTGGCCTGGCCTGGCCTGACTGGCCTGGCCTGGCTGGCCTGGCCTGGCTGGCCTGACCTGGCCCTGGCCTGGCCTGACACAGCCTGGCCTGGCCTGGCCTGGCCTGGCCTGGCCTGGCCTGGCCTGGCCTGGCCACAGCCTGGCCTGGCCTGGCCTGGCCTGGCCTGGCCTGGCTGGCCTGGCCTGGCCTGGCCTGGCCTGGCCTGGCCTGGCCTGGCCTGGCCTGGCCTGACCTGGCCTGGCCTGGCCTGACCTGGCCTGGCCTGGCCTGGCCTGACCTGGCCTGGCCTGGCCTGACCTGGCCTGGCCTGAGCCTGGCCTGGCCTGGCCTGGCCTGGCCTGGCCTGGCCTGGCCTGGCCTGGCCTGGCCTGGCCTGGCCTGGCCTGGCCTGGCCTGGCCTGACCTGAGCCTGGCCTGGCCTGGCCTGGCCTGGCCTGGCCTGGCCTGAGCCTGGCCTGGCCTGGCCTGGCCTGGCCTGGCCTAGCCTGGCCTGGCCTGGCCTGGCTGAAGCCTGGCCTGGCCTGGCCTGGCCTGGCCTGAGCCTGGCCTGGCCTGAGCCTGGCCTGGCCTGACACAGCCTGGCCTGGCCTGGCCTGGCCTGGCCCTGGCCTGGCCTGGCCTGGCCTGGCTGGCCTGGCCTGGCCCTGGCCTGGCCTGAGCCTGGCCTGACCTGGCCTGGCCTGGCTGGCCTGGCCTGGCCTGGCCTGGCCTGGCCTGGCCTGGCCTGGCTGGCCTGGCCCTGGCCTGGCCCTGGCCTGGCCTGTACAGCCTGGCCTGGCCCTGGCCTGGCCTGGCTGAGCCTGGCCTGGCCCTGGCCTGGCCTGGCACAAGCCTGGCCTGGCCTGAGCTGGCCTGGCCTGAGCCTGACCTGGCCTGGCCTGGCCTGGCCCTGGCCTGGCCTGGCCTAGCCTGGCCTGGCCTGGCCTGGCCTGGCCTGGCCTGGCCTGGCCTGGCCTGGCCTGGCCTGGCCTGGCCTGGCCTGGCCTGGCCTGGCCTGGCTGGCCTGGCCTGGCCTGAGCCTGGCCTGGCCTGAGCCTGGCCTGGCCTGGCCTGGCCTGGCCTGGCCTGGCCTGGCCTGGCCTGGCCTGACCTGGCCTGGCTGGCCTGGCCTGGCCTGGCCTGGCCTGGCCTAGCCTGGCCTGGCCTGGCCTGAGCCTGGCCTGGCCTGGCCTGGCCCTGGCCTGGCCTGGCCTAGCCTGGCCTGGCCTGAAGCTGGCCTGGCCTGGCCTGGCCTGACCTGGCCTGGCCTGGCCTGACCTGGCCTGAGCCTGGCCTGAGCCTGGCCTGACCTGAGCCTGGCCTGAGCCTGGCCTGGCCTGGCCTGACCTGGCCCTGGCCTGGCCTGGCCTGAGCCTGGCCTGGCCTGGCCTGAGCCTGGCCTGGCCTGGCCACAGCCTGGCCTGGCCTGGCCTGGCCTGGCCTGGCCTGACCTGACCTGGCCTGACCTGAGCCTGGCCTGAAGCCTGAGCCTGGCCTGAAGCCTGAGCCTGGCTGGCCTGGCCTGAGCCTGAAGCCTGGCCTGGCCTAGCCTGGCCTGGCTGAAGCCTGGCCTGAAGCCTGGCCTGGCCTGGCCTGGCCTGAGCCTGGCCTGGCCTGGCCTGGCCTGGCCTGGCCTGGCCTGGCCTGGCCTGGCCTGGCCTGGCCTGGCCTGTGGCCTGGCCTGAAGCTGGCCTGGCCTGTAGCCTGGCCTGGCTCAGCCTGGCCTGGCCTGGCCTGGCCTGGCCTGGCCTGGCCTGGCCTGTGGCCTGGCCTGGCTGGCCTGGCCTGAGCCTGGCCTGGCTGGCCTGACCTGGCCTGGCCTGGCCCTGGCCTGGCCTGAGCTGGCCTGGCCTGGCCTGGCCTGGCCTGGCCTGGCCTGGCCTGGCCTGGCCTGGCCTGGCTGGCCTGGCCTGGCCTGGCCTGGCCTGGCCTGGCTGGCCTGGCCTGGCCTGGCCTAGCCTGGCCTGGCAGCCTGGCCTGGCCTGGCCTGGCCTGGCCTGGCCTGACCTGGCCTGGCCTGGCCACAGCCTGGCCTGAGCTGGCCTGGCCTGGCCTGGCTGGCCTGACCTGGCCTGGCCTGGCTGGCCTGGCTGGCCTGGCCTGGCCTGGCCTGGCCTGGCCTGGCCTGGCCTGGCCTGGCCTGGCCTGAAGCCTGGCCTGGCCTGGCCTGGCTGGCCTGGCCTGGCCTGGCCTGGCCTGACACAGCCTGGCCTGACACAGCCTGGCCTGGCCTGGTGGCCTGGCCTGGCCTGGCCTGGCCTGGCCTGGCCTGGCCTGGCCTAGCCTAGCCTGGCCTGGCTGGCCTGGCCTGGCCTGGCCTGGCCTGGCCTGGCCTGGCCTGGCACGGCCTGGCCTGGCCTGGCCTGGCCTGTACAGCCTGGCCTGACCTGGCTGGCCTGGCCTGGCCTGGCCTGAGCTGGCCTGGCCTGAGCCTGGCCTGGCAGCCTGGCCTGGCCTGGCCTGGCTGGCCTGGCCTGGCCTGGCCTGACCTGGCCTGGCCTGGCCTGGCCTGGCCTGAGCTGGCCTGGCCTGGCCTGGCCTGGCCTGGCCTGGCCTGGCCTGGCCTGTACAGCCTGGCCTGGCCTGGCCTGGCCTGAGCCTGGCCTGGCCTGGCCTGGCCTGGCCTGTGGCCTGGCCTGGCCTGGCCTGGCCTGGCCTGGCCTGGCCTGGCCTGGCCTGGCCTGGCCTGGCACAGCCTGGCCTGGCTGGCCTGGCCTGGCCTGGCCTGGCTAGCCTGGCCTGGCACAAGCCTGGCCTGGCCTGGCCTGGCCTGGCCTGGCCTGGCCTGGCCTGGCCTGGCCTGGCCTGGCCTGAGGCCTGGCCTGGCAGCCTGGCCTGGCCTGGCCTGGCCTGGCCTGAGCCTGGCCTGAGCCTGGCCTGGCCTGGTGGCCTGGCCTGGCCTGGCTGGCCTGGCCTGGCTGGCCTGGCCTGGCCTGGCCTGGCACGGCCTGGCCTGGCCTGGCCTGGCCTGGCACAGCCTGGCCTGGCCTGGCTGAAGCCTGGCCTGGCCACAGCCTGGCCTGGCCTGGCCTGGCCTGGCTTCTGGCCTGGCCTGGCCTGGCCTGGCCTGAGCCTGGCCTGGCCTGGCCTGGCCTGACTGGCCTGGCCTGAGCCTGGCCTGGCCTGGCCTGAGCCTGGCCTGGCCTGAGCCTGGCCTGGCCTGGCCTGGCACAGCCTGGCCTGGCCTGGCCTGGCCTGGCCTGGCCTGGCCTGGCCTGGCCTGGCCTGGCCTGGCCTGGCCTGGCCTGGCCTGGCCTGGCCTGGCCTGGCACAGCCTGGCCTGGCCTGGCCTGGCCTGAGCCTGGCCTGGCCTGGCTGGCCTGGCCTAGCCTGGCCTAGCCTGGCCTGGCACAAGCCTGGCCTGGCCCTGGCCTGGCCTGGCCTGGCCTGGCCTGGCCTGACTGGCCTGGCCTGGCCTGGCCTGGCCTGGCCTGGCCTGGCCTGGCCTGGCCTGGCCTGGCTTCAGCCTGGCCTGGCCTGGCCTGGCCTAGCCTGGCCTGGCCTGAGCCTGGCCTGGCCTGGCCTGGCCTGGCCTGGCCTGGCCTGGCCTGGCCTGGCCTGGCCTGGCCTGGCTAGCCTGGCCTGGCCTGGCCTGGCCTGGCCTGGCCTGGCCTGGCCTGACACAGCCTGGCCTGGCCTGGCCTGGCCCTGGCCTGGCCTGGCCTGGCCTGAGCCTGAAGCCTGAAGCCTGGCCTGGCCCTGGCCTGGCCTGGCCTGGCCACAGCCTGGCCTGGCCTGAGCCTGAGCCTGGCCTGGCCTGGCCTGGCCTGGCCTGGCCTGGCCTGGCCTGGCCTGGCTGGCCTGGCCTGGCTGGCTGGCCTGGCCTGGCCTGGCCTGGCCTGGCCTGGCCCTGGCCTGGCCTGGCCTGGCCTGGCCTGGCCTGGCCTGGCCTGACCTGGCCTGGCCCTGGCCTGGCCTGGCCTGGCCTGGCCTGGCCTGGCCTGGCCTGGCCTGGCCTGGCACGGCCTGGCCTGGCCTGGCCTGGCCTGGCCTGGCCTGGCCTGGCCTGGCCTGGCCTGGCTAGCCTGGCCTGGCCTGGCCTGGCCTGAGCACAGCCTGGCCTGGCCTGGCCTGAGCCTGGCTGGCCTGAGCCTGAGCCTGGCCTGGCCCTGGCCTGGCCTGAGCCTGGCCTGAGCCTGGCCTGGCCTGGCCTGGCCTGACCTGGCCTGGCCTGGCCTGGCCTGGCCTAGCCTGGCCTAGCCTAGCCTGGCCTGGCCTGGCCTAGCCTAGCCTGGCCTGGCCTGGCCTGAGCCTGGCCTGGCCTGGCCTGGCCTGGCCTGAGCCTGGCCTGGCCTGGCCTGGCCTGGCCCTGGCCTGGCCCTGGCCTGGCCTGGCCTGGCCTAGCCTGGCCTGGCCACCAGCCTGGCCTGGCAGCCTGGCCTGGCAGCCTGGCCTGGCCTGGCCTGGCCTGGCCTGGCCTGGCCTGGCCTGGCCTGGCCTGGCCTGGCCTGGCCTGGCCTGGCCTGGCCCTGGCCTGGCCTGGCCTGGCCTGGCCTGGCCTGGCCTGGCCTGGCCTGGCCTGGCCTGGCTGGCCTGGCCTGGCCACAGCCTGGCCTGGCCTGGCCTGACCTGGCCTGGCCTGGCAGCCTGGCCTGGCCTGGCCTGGCCTGGCCTGGCCTGGCCTGGCCTGGCCTGGCCTGGCCTGGCCTGGCCTGGCCTGGCCTGGCCTGGCCTGGCCTGACCTGGCCTGAGCCTGGCCTGACACAGCCTGGCCTGGCCTGGCCTGGCCTGGCCTGGCCTGGCCTGGCCTGGCCCTGGCCTGGCCTGGCCTGGCCCTGGCCTGAGCCTGACCTGGCCTGGCCTGGCCTGGCCCTGGCTGGCCTGGCCTGGCCTGGCCTGGCCTGGCACAGCCTGGCCTGACACAGCCTGGCCTGGCCTGGCCTGGCCCTGGCCTGGCCTGGCCTGGCCTGGCCTGACACAGCCTGGCCTGACACAGCCTGGCCTGACACAGCCTGGCCTGGCCTGGCTGGCCTGGCCTGGCCTGGCCTGGCCTGGCCTGGCCTGGCCTGGCCTGGCCTGGCCTGGCCTGGCCTGACCTGGCCTGGCCTAGCCTGGCCTGGCCTGGCCCTGGCCTGGCCTGTACAGCCTGGCCTGACACAAGCCTGGCCTGGCCTGGCCAGCCTGGCCTGGCCTGGCCTGGCCCTGGCCTGGCCTGGCCTGGCCTGGCCTGGCCCTGGCCTGGCCTGGCCTAGCCTAGCCTGGCCTAGCCTGGCCCTGGCCTGGCCCTGGCCTGGCCTGGCCTGAAGCCTGGCCTGGCCTGGCCTGGCCCTGGCCTGGCCTAGCCTGGCCTGACCTGGCCTGGCCTGGCCTGGCCTGGCTGGCCTGGCTGGCCTGGCCTGGCCTGGCCACAGCCTGGCCTGGCCTGGCCTGAGCTGGCCTGGCCTGGCCTGGCCTGGCTTCGGCCTGGCCTGGCCTGGCCACAGCCTGGCCTGGCCTGGCCCTGGCCTGGCTGGCCTGGCCTGAAGCCTGGCCTGGCTGAAGCCTGGCCTGGCCTGGCCTGGCCTGACCTGGCCTGACCTGGCCTGGCCTGGCCTGGCCTGGCCTGGCTGGCCTGGCCTGTGGCCTGGCCTGAGGCCTGGCCTGGCCTGACCTGGCCTGACCTGGCCTGGCCTGGCCTGGCCTGGCCTGGCCTGGCCTGAAGCCTGGCCTGGCCTGGCCTGGCCTGGCTGGCCTGGCCTGGCCTGGCCCTGGCCTGGCCTGGCCTGGCCTGACTGGCCTGGCCTGAGCCTGGCTGGCCTGGCTGGCCTGGCCTGGCCTGGCCTGGCCTGGCCTGGCCTGACCTGACCTGGCCTGAGCCTGGCCTGAAGCCTGGCCTGACCTGACCTGGCCTGAGCCTGGCCTGGCCTGGCCTGGCCTGGCACAAGCCTGGCCTGGCCTGGCCTGGCCTGGCTTCGGCCTGGCCTGGCAGCCTGGCCTGGCCTGGCCTGGCCTGACCTGGCCTGGCCTGACTGGCCTGGCCTGACCTGAGCCTGGCCTGGCCTGAGCCTGGCCTGGCCTGGCCTGGCCTGACACAGCCTGGCCTGAGCCTGGCCTGGCCTGGCCTGGCCTGGCCTGGCCTGAGCCTGGCCTGGCCTGGCAGCCTGGCCTGGCCTGGCCTGGCCTGAGCCTGGCCTGGCCTGGCCTGGCCTGGCCTGACCTGGCCTGGCTGGCCTGGCCTGGCTGGCCTGGCCTGGCCTGAGGCCTGGCCTGGCTAGCCTGGCCTGGCACAAGCCTGGCCTGGCCTGGCCTGAAGCCTGGCCTGGCTGGCCTGGCCTGGCCTGGCCAGCCTGGCCTGGCTGGCCTGAGCCTGGCCTGGCCTGGCCTGAGCCTGACCTGGCCTGAGCCTGGCCTGACTGGCCTGGCCTGGCCTGGCCTGGCCTGGCCTGGCCTGGCCTGGCCTGGCCTGGCCTGAAGCCTGGCCTGAGCCTGGCCTGGCCTGACCTGGCCTGGCCTGGCCTGGCCTGGCCTGGCCTGGCCTGGCCTGGCCTGGCCTGGCCTGGCCTGGCCTGGCCTGGCCTGAGCCTGGCCTGGCCTGGCCTGAAGCCTGAGCCTGGCTGGCCTGGCCTGGCCTGGCCTGGCCTGGCCTGGCCTGGCCTGGCCTGGCCTGGCCACAGCCTGGCCTGAGCCTGGCCTGGCCACAACCTGGCCTGGCCTGGCCTGGCCTGGCCTGGCCTGGCCTGGCCTGGCCTGGCCTGGCCTGGCCTGGCCTGGCTGGCCTGAGCCTGGCCTGGCCTGAGCCTGAGCCTGGCCTGGCCTGGCCTGGCCCTGGCCTGGCCTGGCCTGGCCTGGCCTGGCCTGGCTTCAGCCTGGCCTGGCTGGCCTGGCCTGGCCTGACCTGACCTGGCCTGGCCTGGCCTGGCCTGGCCTGGCCTGGCCTGGCCACAGCCTGGCCTGGCCTGGCCTGGCCTGGCCTGGCCTGGCCTGGCCTGGCCTGACACAGCCTGGCCTGGCCTGGCCTGGCCTGGCCTGGCCTGAGCCTGGCCTGAAGCCTGGCCTGAGCACAGCCTGGCCTGGCCTGGCCTGAAGCCTGGCCTGGCCTGACCTGACCTGGCCTGACCTGAGCCTGGCCTGGCCTGGCTTCGGCCTGGCCTGGCCTGGCCTGACCTGGCCTGGCCTGGCCCTGGCCTGGCCTGGCCTGGCCTGGCCTGGCCTGGCCTGGCCTGGCCTGGCCCTGGCCTGGCCTGGCTAGCCTGGCCTGGCCTGGCCTGGCCTGGCCTGGCCTGGCCTGGCCTGGCCTGGCCTGGCCTGGCCTGGCTGGCCTGGCCTGGCCTGGCCTGAGGCCTGGCCTGGCCTGGCCTGGCCTAGCCTGGCCTGGCCTGGCCTGGCCTGGCCTGGCCACAGCCTGGCCTGGCCTGGCTGACCTGGCCTGGCCTGAGCCTGGCCTGGCCTGGCCTGGCCTGAGCCTGGCCTGGCCTGGCCTGGCCTGGCCTGGCTGGCCTGGCCTAGCCTGGCCTGGCAGCCTGGCCTGGCCTGGCCTGACCTGGCCCTGGCCTGGCCTCAGCCTGGCCTGGCTGGCCTGGCCTGGCCTGGCCTGGCCTGGCCTGGCCTGGCCTGGCCTGGCCTGGCCTGGCCTGGCCTGGCCTGGCCTGAGCCTGGCTGGCCTGGCCTGGCCTGGCCTGGCCTGGCCTGGCCTGGCCTGGCCTGGCCTGAGCCTGGCCTGGCCTGGCCTGGCCTGGCCTGGCCTGGCCTGGCCTGGCCTGACCTGGCCTGACCTGGCCTGGCTGGCCTGGCCTGGCCCTGGCCTGGCCTGGCCTGGCCTGAGCCTGGCCTGGCCTGAGCCTGGCCTGAAGCCTGGCCTGGCCTGACCTGGCCTGAGCCTGAGCCTGGCCTGGCCTGGCCCTGGCCTGAGCCTGAGCCTGGCCTGGCCTGGCCTGGCTGGCCTGGCCTGAGCCTGGCCTGGCTGGCCTGGCCTGGCCTGGCCTGGCCTGGCCTGGCCTGGCCTGGCCTGGCCTGGCCTGGCCTGAAGCCTGAGCCTGGCCTGGCCTGGCCTGGCCTGGCCTGGCCTGAGCCTGGCCTGGCCTGGCCTGGCCTGGCCTGACCTGGCCTGGCCTGGCACAGCCTGGCCTGGCCTGGCCACAGCCTGGCCTGGCCTGGCCTGGCCTGGCCTGGCCTGGCCTGGCCTGGCCTGGCCTGGCCTGGCCTGGCCTGGCCTGGCCTGGCCTGGCCTGGCCTGGCCTGGCCTGGCCTGGCCTGGCCTGGCCTGGCCTGTAGCCTGGCCTGGCCTGGCCTGGCCTGGCCTGAAGCCTGGCCTGGCCCTGGCCTGGCCTGGCCTGGCCTGGCCTGGCCTGGCCTGGCCTGGCCTGGCCTGGCCTGGCCTGGCCTGGCCTGGCCTGGCCTGGCCTGGCCTGGCCTGGCCTGGCCTGTACAGCCTGGCCTGGCCTGGCCTGGCTGGCCTGGCCTGGCCTGGCCTGGCCTGGCCTGGCCTGGCCTGGCCTGAAGCCTGGCCTGGCCTGGCCTGGCTGGCCTGGCCTGGCCTGGCCTGGCCTGGCCTGGCCTGGCCTGGCCTGGCCTGGCCTGGCCTGGCCTGGCCTGGCCTGGCTGGCCTGAGCCTGACCTGGCCTGGCCTGGCCTGGCCTGGCCTGGCCTGGCCTGGCCTGGCCTGGCCTGGCCTGGCCTGGCCTGGCCTGGCCTGGCCTGGCCTGAGCCTGGCCCTGGCCTGGCCTGGCCTGGCCTGGCCTGGCCTGGCCTGGCCTGGCCTGGCCCTGGCCTGAGCCTGAGCCTGGCCTGGCTGGCCTGGCCTGGCCTGGCCTGGCCTGGCCTGGCCTGGCCTGGCCTGGCCCTGGCCTGGCCCTGGCCTGGCCTGGCCTGGCCTGGCCTGGCCTGGCCTGGCCTGGCCTGGCCTGGCCTGGCCTGGCTGGCCTGGCCTGGCCTGGCCTGGCCTGGCCTGGCCTGGCCTGGCCTGGCCTGGCCTGGCCTGGCCTGAGCCTGGCCTGGCCTGGCCTGGCCCTGGCCTGGCCTGGCCCTGGCCTGGCCTGGCCTGGCCTGGCCTGGCCTGGCCTGGCCTGGCTGGCCTGGCCTGGCCTGGCCTGGCCTGGCACAAGCCTGGCCTGGCCTGGCCTGGCCTGGCCTAGCCTGGCCTGGCCTGGCCTGGCCTGGCTGGCCTGGCCTGGCCTGACCTGGCCTGGCCTGAGCCTGGCCTGGCCTGGCCTGGCCTGGCTGAGCCTGGCCTGACCTGAGCCTGGCCTGGCCTGGCCTGGCCTGGCCTGGCCTGGCCTGGCCTGGCCTGGCCTGGCCTGGCCTGAAGCCTGGCCTGGCCTGGCCTGGCCTGGCCTGGCCACCAGCCTGGCCTGGCCTGGCCTGGCCTGGCCTGACTGGCCTGGCCTGAAGCCTGGCCTGGCCTGGCCTGGCCTGGCCTGGCCTGGCCTGGCCTGGCCTGAGCCTGAAGCCTGGCCTGAGCTGGCCTGGCCTGGCCTGGCCTGGCCTGGCCTGGCCTGGCCTGGCCTGGCCTGGCCTGGCTGGCCTGAGCCTGGCCTGGCCTGAGCCTGGCTGGCCTGGCCTGGCCTGGCCTGGCCTGGCCTGGCCTGGCCTGGCCTGGCCTGGCCTGGCCTGGCCTGGCCTGACCTGACCTGGCCTGAGCCTGGCCTGGCCTGGCCTGGCCTGGCCTGGCCTGAGCCTGGCCTGGCCTGGCCTGAGCCTGGCCTGAAGCCTGGCCTGGCACAGCCTGGCCTGGCCTGGCCTGGCCTGGCCTGACCTGGCCTGGCCTGGCCTGGCCTGGCCTGGCCTGGCCTGGCCTGGCCTGGCCTGGCCTGAGCCTGAGCCTGGCCTGGCCTGGCCTGGCCTGGCCTGGCCTGGCTTCAGCCTGGCCTGAGCCTGGCCTGGCCTGGCCTGGCCTGAGCCTGGCCTGAGCCTGGCCTGGCCTGGCCTGGCCTGGCTTCTGGCCTGGCCTGAAGCCTGGCCTGGCCTGGCCTGGCCTGGCCTGAGCCTGGCCTGGCCTGGCTGGCTGGCCTGGCTGGCCTGGCCTGGCCTGGCCTGGCCTGACACAGCCTGGCCTGGCCTGGCCTGGCCTGGCCTGGCCTGGCCTGGCCTGGCCTGGCCTGGCCTGGCCTGGCCTGGCCTGGCCTGGCCTGGCCACCAGCCTGGCCTGGCCTGAAGCCTGAGCCTGGCCTGAAGCCTGGCCTGGCTGGCCTGAGCCTGAAGCCTGAGCCTGGCCCTGGCCTGGCCTAGCCTGGCCTGGCCTGGCCTGGCCTGGCCTGGCCTGGCCTGGCCTGACCTGACCTGGCCTGGCCTGGCCTGAGCCTGAGCCTGGCCTGGCCTGAGCCTGGCCTGGCCTGGCCTGAGCCTGAGCCTGGCCTGGCCTGAGCCTGGCCTGGCTGGCCTGGCCTGGCCTGGCCTGGCCTGGCCCTGGCCTGGCCTGGCCTGGCCTGGCCTGGCCTGGCTTCAGCCTGGCCTGAGCACAGCCTGGCCTGGCCTGAGCCTGGCCTGGCCTGGCCTGGCCTAGCCTGGCCTGGCCTGGCCTGGCCTGGCTGAGCCTGGCCTGAGCCTGGCCTGGCCTGGCCTGGCCTAGCCTGGCCTGGCCTGGCACAAGCCTGGCCTGGCCTAGCCTGGCCTGGCAGCCTGGCCTGGCCTGGCCTGGCCTGGCTGGCCTGGCCTGGCCTGAAGCCTGGCCTGAGCCTGGCCTGGCCTGGCCTGGCCTGGCCTGGCCTGGCCTGGCCTGGCCTGGCCTGGCTGGCCTGGCCCTGGCCTGGCCTCAGCCTGGCCTGGCCTGGCCTGGCCTGGCCTGGCCTGGCTGGCCTGGCCTGAGCCTGGCCTGGCCTGGCCTGGCCTGGCCTGGCCTGGCCTGGCCTGGCCTGGCCTGGCCTGGCCTGGCCTGAGCCTGGCCTGACCTGGCCTGGCCTGGCCTGGCCTGGCCTGGCTGGCCTGAGCCTGGCCTGGCACAGCCTGGCCTGGCCTGAGCCTGGCCTGGCCTGGCCTGGCCTGGCCTGGCCTGGCCTGGCCTGGCCTGAGCCTGGCCTGGCCTGGCCTGGCCTGGCCTGACCTGGCCTGAGCCTGAGCCTGGCCTGAAGCCTGGCCTGGCCTGGCCTGACACAGCCTGGCCTGGCCTGGCCTGGCTTCAGCCTGGCCTGGCCTAGCCTGGCCTGGCCTGGCCTGGCCTGGCTGGCCTGGCCTGAGCCTGAAGCCTGGCCTGAGCCTGGCTGGCCTGGCCTGGCCACAACCTGGCCTGGCCTGGCTGGCCTGAGCCTGGCCTGGCCTGAAGCCTGGCCTGGCCTAACCTAACCTAGCCTAGCCTGGCCTAGCCTGGCCTAGCCTGGCCTGGCCTAACCTAGCCTGGCCTGGCCCTGGCCTAGCCTGGCCTAACCTAGCCTAGCCTGGCCACAACCTGGCCTGGCCTGGCCTAACCTAACCTGGCCTGGCCTGGCCTGGCCTAGCCTAACCTAGCCTAGCCTAGCCTAACCTAGCCTAACCTAACCACAACCTAACCTAACCTAACCTAACCTAGCCACAACCTAGCCTGGCCTAACCTAGCCTAACTAACCTAACCTAGCCACAACCTAACCTAACCTAGCCTAGCCTAGCCTAACCTAGCCTAACCTAACCTAACCTGGCCTAACCTGGCCTAACCTAACCTAACCTAACCTAGCCTAGCCACAACCTAACCTAGCCTAGCCTAACCTAACCACAACCTAACCTAACCTAACCACAACCTAACCTAGCCTAATACAACCTAACCTAGCCTAACCTAGCCTAACCTAACCACAACCTAACCTAACCTAACCTAACCTATTTCAACCTAACCTAACCTAACCTAACCTAACCTAACCTAACCTAACCTAACCTAGCCTAACCTAACCTAACCTAGCCACAACCTAGCCTAACCTAACTAACCTAACCTATTTCAACCTAACCTAACCTAACCTAATAACCTAACCTAACCTGGCCTAACCTAACCTATTTCAACCTAACCTAGCCACAACCTAACCTAGCCTAACCTAACCTGGCCTAACCTAGCCTAGCCACAACCTAGCCTGGCCTGGCCTGAAGCCTGGCCTGGCCTAACCTAGCCACAACCTAACCTAACCTAGCCACAACCTAACCTAGCCTAACCTAGCCACAACCTAACCTAACCACAACCTAACCTAGCCTAGCCACAACCTAGCCTAACCTAGCCTAACCTAGCCTAACCTAACCTAGCCTAACCTAACCTAACCTAACTAGCCTAACCTAGCCTAAGCCTAACCTAACCTAACCACAACCTAACCTAACCTAATACAACCTAACCTAACCTAGCCTAGCCTGGCCTAGCCTAGCCTGGCCTGGCCTGAGCCTGAGCCTGGCCTGGCACAAGCCTGGCCTGGCCACAACCTGGCCTAACCTAACCACAACCTAACCTAGCCTGGCCTGGCTTCAGCCTGGCCTGGCCTAACCTAACCTGGCCTAACCTAACCTGGCCTAGCCTAACCTAAGCCTAACCTAGCCTAGCCTAGCCTAAGCCTAACCTAGCCTAACCTAACCTAGCCTAGCCACAACCTAGCCTAACTAACCTAGCCTAGCCTAGCCTAACCTAACCACAACCTAACCTAACCTAGCCTAGCCACAACCTAGCCTAGCCTAACCTAGCCTAGCCTAAGCCTAACCTAGCCTAACCTAACCTAGCCTAACTAACCTAGCCTAATACAACCTAACCTAACCTAAGCCTAACCTAACCACAACCTAACCTAACCTAACCTAGCCTAGCCTAGCCTAACCTAAGCCTAGCCTAACCTAACCTAGCCTAACCTAACCTAGCCTAGCCTAGCCTAACCTAGCCACAACCTAGCCTAGCCACAACCTAACCTAACCACAACCTAACCTAGCCTAAGCCTAGCCTAGCCTAACCTAACCTGGCCTAACCTAGCCTAACCTAGCCTAGCCTAACCTAGCCTAACCTAGCCTAACCTAACCTAACCTAACCTAACCTAACCTAGCCTAGCCACAACCTAGCCTAACTAACCTAACCTAACCTAACCTAACCTAGCCTAACCTAACCTAACCTAATACAACCTAACCTAACCTAGCCTAGCCTAACCTGGCCTAACCTAGCCTAACTAACCTAGCCTAACTAACCTAACCTAGCCTAGCCTAGCCTAACTAACCTAACCTAACTAACCTAACCTAACTAACCTAGCCTAGCCTAACCTAGCCTAACTAACCTAACCTAGCCTAACCTAACCTAGCCTAGCCACAACCTAACCTAGCCTAACTAACCTAACCTAGCCTAACTAACCTAGCCTAGCCTGGCCTGGCTTCAGCCTGGCCTGGCCTAGCCTAGCCTGGCCTGGCCTGAAGCCTGGCCTGGCTTCTGGCCTGGCCTGACTGGCCTGGCCTGGCCTAGCCTAGCCTAGCCTAGCCACAACCTAGCCTAGCCTAGCCACAACCTAGCCTAACCTAACTAACCTAGCCTAACTAACCTAGCCTAACCTAACTAACCTAACCTAACCTGGCCTAACCTGGCCTAACCTAACCTAACCTAACCTAGCCTGGCCTGGCTTCTGGCCTGGCCTGGCTTCAGCCTGGCCTGGCCTGGCTTCTGGCCTGGCCTGGCTTCAGCCTGGCCTGGCCACAACCTGGCCTAGCCTAGCCACAACCTAGCCTAGCCTAACCTGGCCTAACCTAACCTGGCCTAGCCTAACCTAACCTAACCTAGCCTAACCTAACCTAACCTAACCTAACCTAGCCACAACCTAGCCTAGCCTAGCCTGGCCTGGCCTGGCCTGGCCTAGCCTAGCCTAACCTAGCCTAACTAACCTAGCCTAACTAACCTAGCCTAGCCTAGCCTGGCCTGGCCTGAAGCCTGGCCTGGCTTCTGGCCTGGCCTGGCCTAGCCTAGCCTGGCCTGGCCTAGCCTAACCTAACCTAGCCTGGCCTGGCTTCTGGCCTGGCCTGGCTTCAGCCTGGCCTGGCCTAACCTAACCTGGCCTAACCTAACCTAGCCTAACCTAACTAACCTAACCTAACCTGGCCTAACCTAACCTAACCTAACCTAATACAACCTAACCTAGCCTGGCCTGGCTTCTGGCCTGGCCTGGCTTCAGCCTGGCCTGGCTTCTGGCCTGGCCTGGCCTGACCTGGCCTGGCCTAGCCTAGCCACAACCTAGCCTAACCTAACCTGGCCTAACCTAACCTGGCCTAACCTGGCCTAACCTAACCTAATACAACCTAGCCTAACTAACCTAACCTAGCCTGGCCTGGCCACAGCCTGGCCTGGCTTCAGCCTGGCCTGGCCTAGCCTGGCCTAGCCTAGCCACAACCTAACCTAGCCTGGCCTAGCCTAACCTAACCTAACCTAACCTAATACAACCTAGCCTAGCCTGGCCTGGCACAGCCTGGCCTGGCCACAACCTGGCCTAGCCTAGCCTAGCCTAGCCTAACCTAGCCTGGCCTGGCCTAACCTAGCCTGGCCTGGCCTGACACAGCCTGGCCTGGCTTCTGGCCTGGCCTGAAGCCTGGCCTGGCCACAACCTGGCCTGGCCTAGCCTAACCTAACCTAGCCTGGCCTAACCTAGCCTGGCCTGGCAGCCTGGCCTGGCCACAACCTGGCCTGGCCTGAGCCTGAGCCTGGCCTGGCCTGACTGGCCTGGCCTGACCTGGCCTGGCCTGGCCTGGCCTGGCCTGACACAGCCTGGCCTGGCAGCCTGGCCTGGCCTGGCCTGAAGCCTGGCCTGGCCTGAAGCCTGGCCTGGCAGCCTGGCCTGGCCTGGCTAGCCTGGCCTGGCTTCTGGCCTGGCCTGAAGCCTGGCCTGGCCTGAAGCCTGGCCTGGCTAGCCTGGCCTGGCCTGGCCTGGCCTGGCAGCCTGGCCTGGCCTGGCAGCCTGGCCTGGCTAGCCTGGCCTGGCCACAGCCTGGCCTGGCCTAACCTAACCTAGCCTAGCCTAGCCTGGCCTGGCAGCCTGGCCTGGCAGCCTGGCCTGGCCTAGCCTAGCCTAACCTGGCCTAGCCTAGCCTAGCCTGGCCTGGCTTCTGGCCTGGCCTGGCCTAGCCTAGCCTAACCTAACCTAGCCTGGCCTGGCCTGAGCCTGGCCTGGCCTGACTGGCCTGGCCTGGCCTAGCCTAGCCTAGCCTAACCTAACCTAGCCTAACCTAGCCTGGCCTAGCCTGGCCCTGGCCTGGCCCTAGGAAAAATCGACTTTTTCTTCGAAACCGAGGTATAGTGGTGAGGCCCTGTTTTATAGGAAATCGCCTATATCTTCGCGTTACTCAGTCCATAGTTTGTCCAAACTGTTTTTCTTGTAGTATTTGTTTAGTCTAATCATTAGACACCGTTATCGTGCCGCATTCAGGCCATCTCTAGTTTTAATCACTTACCTTTAGTTTTATGCTTTCGTAATTTTAATAGAATTCTAAAATTTTTGTTTCTTCCTTTTTCGTGCTGTTTTGCTCTCGGCCGGTCAGTCCCGGTCCACAACCATCGAATCAGGCAAAACCTGTAAGAAAACACACAGAATTAGCGAAAAATCGACTTTTTCTTCGAAACCGAGGTATAGTGGTGAGGCCCTGTTTTATAGGAAATCGCCTATATCTTCGCGTTACTCAGTCCATAGTTTGTCCAAACTGTTTTTTTCTTGTAGTATTTGTTTAGTCTAATCATTAGACACCGTTATCGTGCCGCATTCAGGCCATCTCTAGTTTTAATCACTTACCTTTAGTTTTATACTTTCGTAATTTTAATAGAATTCTAAAATTTTTGTTTCTTCCTTTTTCGTGCTGTTTTTGCTCTCGGCCGGTCAGTCCCGGTCCACAACCATCGAATCAGGCGAAACCTGCAAGAAAAACACACAGAATTAGCGAAAAATCGACTTTTTCTTCGAAACCGAGGTATAGTGGTGAGGCCCTGTTTTATAGGAAATCGCCTATATCTTCGCGTTACTCAGTCCATAGTTTGTCCAAACTGTTTTTTCTTGTAGTATTTGTTTAGTCTAATCATTAGACACCGTTATCGTGCCGCATTCAGGCCATCTCTAGTTTTAATCACTTACCTTTAGTTTTATGCTTTCGTAATTTTAATAGAATTCTAAAATTTTTGTTTCTTCCTTTTTCGTGCTGTTTTTGCTCTCGGCCGGTCAGTCCCGGTCCACAACCATCGAATCAGGCGAAACCTGCAAGAAAAACACACAGAATTAGCGAAAAATCGACTTTTTCTTCGAAACCGAGGTATAGTGGTGAGGCCCTGTTTTATAGGAAATCGCCTATATCTTCGCGTTACTCAGTCCATAGTTTGTCCAAACTGTTTTTTCTTGTAGTATTTGTTTAGTCTAATCATTAGACACCGTTATCGTGCCGCATTCAGGCCATCTCTAGTTTTAATCACTTACCTTTAGTTTTATGCTTTCGTAATTTTAATAGAATTCTAAAATTTTTGTTTCTTCCTTTTTCGTGCTGTTTTTGCTCTCGGCCGGTCAGTCCCGGTCCACAACCATCGAATCAGGCGAAACCTGCAAGAAAAACACACAGAATTAGCGAAAAATCGACTTTTTCTTCGAAACCGAGGTATAGTGGTGAGGCCCTGTTTTATAGGAAATCGCCTATATCTTCGCGTTACTCAGTCCATAGTTTGTCCAAACTGTTTTTTCTTGTAGTATTTGTTTAGTCTAATCATTAGACACCGTTATCGTGCCGCATTCAGGCCATCTCTAGTTTTAATCACTTACCTTTAGTTTTATGCTTTCGTAATTTTAATAGAATTCTAAAATTTTTGTTTCTTCCTTTTTCGTGCTGTTTTGCTCTCGGCCGGTCAGTCCCGGTCCACAACCATCGAATCAGGCAAAACCTGTAAGAAAACACACAGAATTAGCGAAAAATCGACTTTTTCTTCGAAACCGAGGTATAGTGGTGAGGCCCTGTTTTATAGGAAATCGCCTATATCTTCGCGTTACTCAGTCCATAGTTTGTCCAAACTGTTTTCTTGTAGTATTTGTTTAGTCTAATCATTAGACACCGTTATCGTGCCGCATTCAGGCCATCTCTAGTTTTAATCACTTACCTTTAGTTTTATGCTTTCGTAATTTTAATAGAATTCTAAAATTTTTGTTTCTTCCTTTTTCGTGCTGTTTTGCTCTCGGCCGGTCAGTCCCGGTCCACCGGAGCACTGTCTCCAAGTTGCAGCGACCACCCACGCGACCCGCCATTATAGGTGACACCCAAACGTCTGCTGACCACCAAGGGCAGTCTTTTGGGGCCCTTTCCTTAAAGCATTTCTTTTAAAGAGAATCACGCACGCACCCCTCTAAGTCCTCAATTTCTAATCGCAAATTGGGATCAGGTTTGACACCGTTCGAGACCGCGATGATGCACTCACCCGATTGGCCTCATCTAACAATTCGCGGGTGTCGGCTGGGGGCGCACACGCTCAAGCCCTTGATCATCTTGGGGGCATCTCGGGTCGACACACCGAGCGAGGAACTCGTGAACATCATTCTTAATCAAAACCGGAACTTAGCGGATAGCAAATAAAGACAGCCTACGCTTTAAGAGCGAAACAATCGGAACAGCAAACTGTACAATGCTGCGTTCATTGTGGCCCCGGACTATGGCGGACTGCTTCTTCAACCTAACCTAACCTAACCTAGCCTAACCTAGCCTAACCTAGCCTAACCTAGCCTAGCCTAGCCTGGCCTGGCCACAGCCTGGCCTGGCTTCTGGCCTGGCCTGGCAGCCTGGCCTGGCCTGAGCCTGGCCTGGCACAGCCTGGCCTGGCCTGAAGCCTGGCCTGGCCTGAGCCTGGCCTGAGCCTGAGCCTGGCCTGGCCTGACACAGCCTGGCCTGGCCTAGCCTGGCCTAACCTAACCTAGCCTAGCCTGGCCTGGCCTAGCCTGGCCTAACCTAACCTAGCCTAACCTAGCCTAGCCTGGCCTGGCCTGAAGCCTGGCCTGGCCTGACCTGGCCTGGCCTAGCCTAGCCTAACCTAACCTAACTAACCTAACCTAACCTAACCTAGCCTAGCCTAGCCTAGCCTAGCCTAGCCTAACCTAACCTAGCCTAGCCTGGCCTGGCCTGAGCCTGGCCTGGCCTAGCCTGGCCTAGCCTAGCCTGGCCTAACCTAACCTAACCTAACCTAGCCTAGCCTGGCCTAACCTAACCTAACTAACCTAACCTAGCCTAACCTAACCTAGCCTAACCTAGCCTAGCCTGGCCTGGCACAGCCTGGCCTGGCCTGGCCTAGCCTAGCCTAGCCTAACCTAGCCTAGCCTAGCCTGGCCTAGCCTAGCCTAACCTAACCTAACCTAGCCTAGCCTGGCCTGGCAGCCTGGCCTGGCCTGAAGCCTGGCCTGGCACAGCCTGGCCTGGCCTAGCCTAGCCTAACCTAACCTAACCTAACCTAACCTAGCCTAGCCTGGCCTGGCCTGGCCTGAAGCCTGGCCTGGCCTAGCCTAGCCTGGCCTGGCCTGAAGCCTGGCCTGGCCTAGCCTAGCCTAACCTAACCTAGCCTAGCCTGGCCTAGCCTAGCCTAACCTAACCTAACCTAACCTAACCTAGCCTAGCCTAGCCTGGCCTGGCCTGACCTGGCCTGGCCTGAAGCCTGGCCTGGCCTAGCCTGGCCTAACCTAACCTAGCCTAGCCTGGCCTGGCCTGACTGGCCTGGCCTGACCTGGCCTGGCCTGAAGCCTGGCCTGGCTTCTGGCCTGGCCTGAGCTGGCCTGGCCTGGCTTCTGGCCTGGCCTGAAGCCTGGCCTGGCAGCCTGGCCTGGCCTGAAGCCTGGCCTGGCCTGAGCTGGCCTGGCCTGAAGCCTGGCCTGGCAGCCTGGCCTGGCTTCTGGCCTGGCCTGGCAGCCTGGCCTGGCCACAACCTGGCCTGGCCTGGCAGCCTGGCCTGGCCTAGCCTGGCCTAACCTAGCCTAGCCTAGCCTGGCCTAACCTAGCCTAACCTAGCCTAGCCTAGCCTGGCCTAGCCTGGCCTAACCTAACCTAACCTAGCCTAGCCTAACCTAGCCTAGCCTGGCCTGGCCTGACCTGGCCTGGCCTAGCCTAGCCTGGCCTAACCTAGCCTAGCCTAGCCTGGCCTGGCCTGACTGGCCTGGCCTGAGCCTGAGCCTGGCCTGGCCTAGCCTGGCCTAACCTAACCTAGCCTAACCTAGCCTAACCTAACCTAGCCTAGCCTAACCTAACCTAGCCTAACCTAGCCTAACCTAACCTAACTAACCTAACCTAACTAACCTAACCTAACCTAACCTGGCTTCAGCCTGGCCTGGCCTAGCCTAACCTAGCCTAGCCTAACCTAGCCTAACCTAGCCTAACCTAGCCTGGCCTGGCCTGGCTTCAGCCTGGCCTGGCCTGGCCTGGCTTCAGCCTGGCCTGGCCTGGCCTGGCCTGGCCTGACCTGGCCTGGCCTAACCTAGCCTGGCCTAGCCTGGCCTGGCACAGCCTGGCCTGGCACAGCCTGGCCTGGCCTAACCTAACCTAACCTAACCTAACCTAACCTAGCCTGGCCTGGCTTCAGCCTGGCCTGGCCTGAGCCTGGCCTGGCTTCAGCCTGGCCTGGCCTAACCTAGCCTAGCCTAGCCTGGCCTGGCACAGCCTGGCCTGGCCTGAAGCCTGGCCTGGCACAGCCTGGCCTGGCACAGCCTGGCCTGGCCTGGCCTGAAGCCTGGCCTGGCTTCAGCCTGGCCTGGCTTCAGCCTGGCCTGGCAGCCTGGCCTGGCAGCCTGGCCTGGCCTAACCTAACCTAACCTGGCCTAACCTAACCTAACCTAACTAACCTAACCTAACCTAGCCTGGCCTGGCAGCCTGGCCTGGCCTAGCCTAACCTAGCCTAACCTAACCTAACCTAACCTGGCCTAACCTAACCTAACCTAACCTAACCTGGCCTAACCTAACCTAACCTGGCCTAACCTAGCCTGGCCTAACCTAACCTAGCCTAACCTAACCTAGCCTAACCTAACCTGGCCTAACCTAACCTGGCCTAACCTAGCCTAACCTAACCTAACCTAACCTAACCTAACCTGGCCTAACCTAGCCTAGCCTAACCTAACCTGGCCTAACCTAGCCTGGCCTGGCCACAACCTGGCCTGGCCTAACCTAGCCTAGCCTAACCTAACCTAACCTAACTAACCTAACCTAACCTAACCTAACCTAACCTAACCTAGCCTAGCCTAGCCTGGCCTAGCCTAACCTAACCTAACCTGGCCTAACCTAACCTAGCCTAACCTAACCTAGCCTAACCTAGCCTGGCCTAACCTAACCTAACTAACCTAACCTAGCCTAACCTAGCCTGGCCTGGCCTGAAGCCTGGCCTGGCCTAACCTAACCTAACCTAACCTGGCCTAACCTAGCCTAACCTAGCCTAGCCTGGCCTGGCCTGGCCTGAAGCCTGGCCTGGCACAGCCTGGCCTGGCTTCAGCCTGGCCTGGCCACAACCTGGCCTGGCCTGACTGGCCTGGCCTGGCCTAACCTAGCCTAGCCTGGCCTGGCAGCCTGGCCTGGCAGCCTGGCCTGGCCTGGCAGCCTGGCCTGGCAGCCTGGCCTGGCCTAGCCTGGCCTGGCCTGAAGCCTGGCCTGGCCTAGCCTAACCTAGCCTAACCTAGCCTGGCCTGGCACAGCCTGGCCTGGCCACAGCCTGGCCTGGCCTGGCAGCCTGGCCTGGCCTGAAGCCTGGCCTGGCCTGAAGCCTGGCCTGGCTTCAGCCTGGCCTGGCTTCAGCCTGGCCTGGCCTGGCTTCAGCCTGGCCTGGCAGCCTGGCCTGGCCACAACCTGGCCTGGCCTAGCCTAGCCTAGCCTGGCCTAACCTAGCCTAACCTAACCTAACCTAACCTAACCTAGCCTAGCCTGGCCTGGCCACAGCCTGGCCTGGCCTAGCCTGGCCTAACCTAGCCTGGCCTGGCACAGCCTGGCCTGGCCTAGCCTAACCTAACCTAACCTAGCCTAACCTAGCCTAACCTAACCTAACCTAGCCTGGCCTGGCAGCCTGGCCTGGCCACAACCTGGCCTGGCCTGGCCTGGCCTGGCCTGGCCTGACCTGGCCTGGCCTAGCCTAGCCTGGCCTGGCCTGACTGGCCTGGCCTGACACAGCCTGGCCTGGCCTAACCTAACCTAGCCTAGCCTGGCCTGGCTGGCCTGGCCTGAAGCCTGGCCTGGCCTGACTGGCCTGGCCTGAAGCCTGGCCTGGCTTCAGCCTGGCCTGGCCTGAAGCCTGGCCTGGCCTGAGCTGGCCTGGCCTGACACAGCCTGGCCTGGCCACAGCCTGGCCTGGCTTCAGCCTGGCCTGGCCTAACCTAGCCTAACCTAGCCTGGCCTAGCCTGGCCTGGCCACAACCTGGCCTGGCCTGACACAGCCTGGCCTGGCCACAACCTGGCCTGGCCTGGCTTCAGCCTGGCCTGGCCTGACCTGGCCTGGCCTAGCCTAACCTAGCCTGGCCTAACCTAACCTAGCCTAACCTAACCTAGCCTAGCCTAGCCTAGCCTGGCCTAACCTAACCTGGCCTAACCTAACCTAGCCTAGCCTGGCCTGGCCTGAAGCCTGGCCTGGCCTAACCCCAAAAACCTCCAATGCATTAAAATCGGAAACGATTTCACAAACGACTCCTTACAGACAGCCAATGCCTTAATTCACCACTTCTATCCCGATGACACCGCCGACATCTGCAGTCATGCCATATCCTGTGATCCGGAGTTTTCCTATCACTGGTCAACAAATGCCTAGAGATGGAGCACTTCCCGACCCTTTGGAAAGAGGCGACGGTAGTGGCATTGCGTAAGCCTGGGAAGGAGAACTACACTAACCCCAAAGCATACAGGCCAATAGGATTGTTGCCAGTGATGGGAAAGATACTGGAGAAGCTGATTGTGAGTAGGCTGAAGTGGCACATTCTACCAGCGATCAGTTCCCGCCAATACGGATTCATGCCCCAAAAAAGCACTGAGGACTCCCTCTATGCTCTAGTGAACCATATACGCCAAAAGATCGAAGCGAAAAAGATTGTCACAATGGTATCCCTGGACATAGAGGGCATTCGATAATGCGTGGTGGCCCGCGATCAGAGTCCGATTGGCACAGGTAAAGTGCCCAATTAACATCAGGAGGATTCTTGACAGTTACTTACACAACAGAAAAGTCACTGTCAGATATGGAGGAGCTGAGTATACGAAAAATGCCACGAAAGGTTGTGTGCAGGGATCTATCGGCGGCCCCATTTTATGGAACCTGCTCCTTGACCCTCTAATACAGGGACTTGAACGTCGTGGCGACTATTGCCAAGCGTTTGCGGATGACGTTGTCCTGGTATTCGATGGGAACTCGGCGCAGGAAATAGAACGACAGGCCAATGCTGCCCTCGCTTATGTTCGGGATTGGGGCATCAAGAATAAGCTGAACTTTGGTCCGTCAAAGACCAAAGCCATGGTAATTACAAATAAATTAAAATAAATAAATAAATAAATAAATAAATAAATAAATAAATAAATAAATAAATAAATAAATAAATAAATAAATAAATAAATAAATAAATAAATAAATAAATAAATAAATAAATAAATAAATAAATAAATAAATAAATAAATAAATAAATAAATAAATAAATAAATAAATAAATAAATAAATAAATAAATAAATAAATAAATAAATAAATAAATAAATAAATAAATAAATAAATAAATAAATAAATAAATAAATAAATAAATAAATAAATAAATAAATAAATAAATAAATAAATAAATAAATAAATAAATAAATAAATAAATAAATAAATAAATAAATAAATAAATAAATAAATAAATAAATAAATAAATAAATAAATAAATAAATAAATAAATAAATAAATAAATAAATAAATAAATAAATAAATAAATAAATAAATAAATAAATAAATAAATAAATAAATAAATAAATAAATAAATAAATAAATAAATAAATAAATAAATAAATAAATAAATAAATAAATAAATAAATAAATAAATAAATAAATAAATAAATAAATAAATAAATAAATAAATAAATAAATAAATAAATAAATAAATAAATAAATAAATAAATAAATAAATAAATAAATAAATAAATAAATAAATAAATAAATAAATAAATAAATAAATAAATAAATAAATAAATAAATAAATAAATAAATAAATAAATAAATAAATAAATAAATAAATAAATAAATAAATAAATAAATAAATAAATAAATAAATAAATAAATAAATAAATAAATAAATAAATAAATAAATAAATAAATAAATAAATAAATAAATAAATAAATAAATAAATAAATAAATAAATAAATAAATAAATAAATAAATAAATAAATAAATAAATAAATAAATAAATAAATAAATAAATAAATAAATAAATAAATAAATAAATAAATAAATAAATAAATAAATAAATAAATAAATAAATAAATAAATAAATAAATAAATAAATAAATAAATAAATAAATAAATAAATAAATAAATAGCCCAGCCAAGACCAACTCATAGCTTTCACTTTCTAGAGGGCTAAGAGGCCGCAATAAGTTTCAACAATGTACAACTCAGCTTTGAACCGCATCAAACTTTTTAGGGTCATAATAGACGAAAGACTACTATTCAAAAGCACGTACAATATATCACAGATAAAAGCTTCCTCGCATCGCTATTAGGTTATGTTTTGTTCGGGGTGGGGGTCAAAATAAGCTAAACTTCGCAGCACACAAAACTAAGGCTATGGTAGTGACGAGGAAGCTGAAGTTTGACTCACCACTCCTGACCATGGGCGGTGTGAGGATCGAGCTCTCCAAGAACATCAAGATACTCGGCCTCACAGTTGACGACAGGTTGACGTTCAATACGCACGTAAAGAACGTGTGCCGCAAGGCACAACACAACCTAACCTAACTAACCTAACCTAACCTAGCCACAACCTAACCTAACTAACCTAACCTAGCCTAACCTAACCTAACCTAACCTAACCTAGCCTAACCTAACCTGGCCTAACCTAACCTAACCTAGCCTAGCCTGGCCTGGCCACAACCTGGCCTAGCCTAACCTGGCCTAGCCTGGCCTAACCTAACCTAGCCTGGCCTAGCCTAACCTGGCCTGGCCTGAAGCCTGGCCTGGCCACAACCTGGCCTAGCCTAGCCTAACCTGGCCTAGCCTAACCTAGCCTAGCCTGGCCTGGCTTCAGCCTGGCCTGGCCTAACCTGGCCTAGCCTAGCCACAACCTAACCTAACCTGGCCTAACCTAACCTAACCTAACCTAACCTAACCTAACCTAGCCTGGCCTGGCTAGCCTGGCCTGGCACAGCCTGGCCTGGCTTCAGCCTGGCCTGGCTTCAGCCTGGCCTGGCTGGCCTGGCCTGAGCCTGGCCTGGCTTCAGCCTGGCCTGGCCTGGCTGGCCTGGCCTGAAGCCTGGCCTGGCCTAACCTAACCTAACCTAGCCACAACCTAGCCTAACCTAACCTAACCTAACCTAGCCACAACCTAGCCTAGCCTGGCCTAACCTAACCTGGCCTAGCCTAACCTGGCCTAGCCTAACCTAACCTGGCCTGGCCTGACACAGCCTGGCCTGGCACAGCCTGGCCTGGCCTAGCCTAACCTAACCTAGCCTAGCCTAACCTGGCCTAGCCTAGCCTAGCCTAGCCTGGCCTGGCAGCCTGGCCTGGCACAGCCTGGCCTGGCCTGGCCTAACCTGGCCTGGCCTGGCCTGGCCTGGCTTCAGCCTGGCCTGGCTTCAGCCTGGCCTGGCTTCAGCCTGGCCTGGCCTAACCTAACCTGGCCTGGCCTGGCTTCAGCCTGGCCTGGCTTCAGCCTGGCCTGGCCTGACTGGCCTGGCCTGAGCCTGAGCCTGGCCTGGCACAGCCTGGCCTGGCTGGCCTGGCCTGACACAGCCTGGCCTGGCCTAGCCTAACCTGGCCTAGCCTGGCCTGGCTTCAGCCTGGCCTGGCTGGCTGGCCTGGCCTGGCCTAACCTAACCTGGCCTAGCCTAACCTAACCTAACCTAACCTGGCCTGGCCTGACTGGCCTGGCCTGGCTTCAGCCTGGCCTGGCTTCAGCCTGGCCTGGCTGGCCTGGCCTGACACAGCCTGGCCTGGCCTGGCCTAGCCTAACCTAACCTAACCTGGCCTGGCCTGAAGCCTGGCCTGGCCTAGCCTAACCTAGCCTGGCCTGGCAGCCTGGCCTGGCCTAGCCTGGCCTGGCTTCAGCCTGGCCTGGCCTAACCTGGCCTAACCTGGCCTGGCCTGGCAGCCTGGCCTGGCCTAGCCTAGCCTGGCCTGGCCACAACCTGGCCTAGCCTAACCTGGCCTAGCCTGGCCTAACCTAGCCTAACCTGGCCTAACCTAGCCTAGCCTGGCCTGGCCTAACCTGGCCTAACCTAACCTAACCTAACCTAGCCTAACCTGGCCTAACCTAACCTAGCCTAGCCTGGCCTGGCACAGCCTGGCCTGGCCTAACCTAACCTAACCTAACCTAACCTACCTAACCTAACCTAACCTAACCTAACCTAACCTAACCTAACCTAACCTAACCTGAAGCCTGGCCTGGCCTAACCTAACCTAGCCTGGCCTGGCCTGAGCCTGGCCTGGCCTAGCCTGGCCTGGCTTCAGCCTGGCCTGGCCTAACCTGGCCTAACCTGGCCTGGCCTGGCAGCCTGGCCTGGCCTAACCTAGCCTGGCCTGGCCACAACCTGGCCTAGCCTAACCTAACCTAGCCTGGCCTAACCTAGCCTAACCTGGCCTAGCCTAGCCTGGCCTGGCCTGGCCTAACCTGGCCTAACCTAACCTAACCTAACCTAGCCTAACCTGGCCTAACCTAACCTAACCTGGCCTGGCCTGGCACAGCCTGGCCTGGCCTAACCTAACCTAACCTAACCTAACCTAACTAACCTAACCTAACCTAACCTAACCTAACCTAACCTAACCTAACCTAACCTAACCTAACCTGACCTAACCTCACCTAAGCTAACCTAACCTAACCTAACCTAACCTAACCTAACCTAACCTAGCCTGGCCTAACCTAGCCTAACCTGGCCTAGCCTAACCTAACCCTAACCACCTATATCTTTGTGTATTAGAGTCTTAAGCATTCCAAATTGGTTTTGTTGTAGCATTTGTTCAGTGTAATCGTTAGACAGTCATCCTGCGCCGCATTTAGGCCATTTCTAGTCTAGTTGTAATCAGTTATTTTTAGTTTCATAATTACGTAATTTTATTCCATTTGTAAAAATTTTCATGTCTTCGTTTTCGTGCTGATTTTGTAACCTAACCTAACTAACCTAACCTAGCCTGGCCTAACCTGGCCTGGCCTGAAGCCTGGCCTGGCCTAACCTAACCTAACCTAACCTAACCTAACTAACCTAACCTAACCTAACTAACCTAACCTAACCTAACCTAACCTAGCCTAGCCTGGCCTGGCCTGAAGCCTGGCCTGGCCTAACCTAACCTAGCCTAGCCTAGCCTAGCCACAACCTAGCCTAGCCTGGCCTAGCCTGGCCTAGCCTAGCCACAACCTAGCCTGGCCTAACCTAGCCTAACCTGGCCTAACCTAACCTAACCTAACCTAACCTGGCCTAACCTGGCCTGGCCTAACCTAACCTGGCCTAGCCTGGCCTAGCCTAGCCTAGCCTAGCCTGGCCTAGCCTGGCCTAGCCTGGCCTAACCTGGCCTGGCCTGAAGCCTGGCCTGGCCTAACCTGGCCTGGCCTGGCCACAACCTGGCCTGGCCTAACCTAGCCTAGCCTAGCCTAACCTAACCTAACCTAACCTAACCTAACCTAACCTGGCCTAACCTAACCTGGCCTAACCTAACCTAGCCTAGCCTAGCCACAACCTAACCTAACCTGGCCTGGCCTGAAGCCTGGCCTGGCCTAACCTAGCCTAACCTAGCCTGGCCTGGCCTGGCCTAGCCTAACCTAACCTAACCTAGCCACAACCTAACCTAGCCTGGCCTAACCTAACCTGGCCTAGCCTGGCCACAACCTGGCCTGGCCTAACCTAGCCTAACCTAACCTAACCTGGCCTAACCTAACCTAGCCTAACCTAGCCTGGCCTGGCTTCAGCCTGGCCTGGCCTAACCTAGCCTGGCCTAGCCTGGCCTGGCTTCAGCCTGGCCTGGCCTGGCCTGGCCTGGCTTCAGCCTGGCCTGGCACAGCCTGGCCTGGCCTAGCCTAACCTAACCTGGCCTGGCCTGGCCTGGCCTGGCCACAGCCTGGCCTGGCTGGCCTGGCCTGGCACAGCCTGGCCTGGCTTCAGCCTGGCCTGGCCTGGCCTAGCCTGGCCTGGCCTAACCTAACCTAACCTAACCTAACTAACCTAACCTAACCTAACCTAACCTAGCCTAACCTAACCTGGCCTGGCCTGGCCTGGCCTAGCCTAGCCTAGCCACAACCTAGCCTGGCCTGGCTAGCCTGGCCTGGCCTAACCTAACCTGGCCTAACCTGGCCTGGCCTGGCCTGGCCTGGCCTGGCCTGGCCTGGCCTGACCTGGCCTGGCCTGGCACAGCCTGGCCTGGCACAGCCTGGCCTGGCCTAACCTAACCTAACCTAACCTAGCCTGGCCTGGCCTAGCCTAGCCTGGCCACAACCTGGCCTGGCCTAGCCTGGCCACAACCTGGCCTAGCCTAACCTAGCCTAACCTAACCTAGCCTAACCTGGCCTAGCCTAGCCTAACCTAACCTAACCTAACCTAACCTAACCTAACCTAGCCTAACCTGGCCTAACCTAACCTGGCCTAGCCTGGCCTGGCCTGGCCTGGCCTGACACAGCCTGGCCTGGCCTAGCCTAGCCTAGCCTAGCCACAACCTAGCCTAACCTGGCCTAACCTAACCTAGCCTAACCTGGCCTAGCCTAGCCTAGCCTGGCCTAGCCTGGCCTAGCCTAACCTAGCCTGGCCTAACCTAGCCTAACCTAACCTGGCCTAGCCTAGCCACAACCTAGCCTGGCCTAGCCTAGCCTGGCCTGGCCTAGCCTGGCCTGGCCTGGCCACAACCTGGCCTAGCCTAGCCTAACCTGGCCTAGCCTGGCCTAGCCTAACCTGGCCTAGCCTGGCCACAACCTGGCCTAGCCTAACCTAACCTGGCCTGGCCTGGCCTGGCCTGGCCTGGCCACAGCCTGGCCTGGCCTGGCCTGGCCACAGCCTGGCCTGGCCTAGCCTGGCCTAACCTGGCCTAGCCTAACCTAGCCTGGCCTAGCCTGGCCTGGCCTAACCTGGCCTAGCCTGGCCTGGCCTGACACAGCCTGGCCTGGCACAGCCTGGCCTGGCCACAACCTGGCCTGGCCTGGCCACAACCTGGCCTGGCCTGACACAGCCTGGCCTGGCCACAACCTGGCCTAGCCTGGCCACAACCTGGCCTAGCCTAACCTGGCCTAGCCTAGCCACAACCTAGCCTAGCCTAGCCTAGCCTGGCCTAGCCTGGCCTAGCCTGGCCTGGCCTGGCCTGGCCACAGCCTGGCCTGGCCACAGCCTGGCCTGGCCTAACCTAGCCTAGCCTGGCCACAACCTGGCCTGGCCTGACACAGCCTGGCCTGGCCTAACCTAACCTAACCTAACCTAGCCTAGCCTAGCCTAGCCTAGCCTGGCCTAGCCTAGCCACAACCTAGCCTAACCTAACCTAACCTGGCCTAACCTAACCTAACCTGGCCTAACCTAACCTAACCTAGCCTGGCCTAGCCTAACCTAACCTAACCTAACCTAGCCTAACCTAGCCTAGCCTAACCTAGCCTAGCCTAGCCTAACCTAGCCTAGCCTAGCCTAACCTAACCTAGCCTAACCTAACCTAACCTAGCCTAACCTAACCTAACCTGGCCTGGCCTGAGCCTGGCCTGGCACAGCCTGGCCTGGCACAGCCTGGCCTGGCCTAACCTAACCTAACCTAACCTAACCTAACCTAGCCTAACCTGGCCTAACCTAGCCTGGCCTAGCCTAGCCTGGCCTAACCTAACCTAACCTGGCCTAGCCTGGCCTAACCTAGCCTAACCTAGCCTGGCCTGGCCTGGCCTAACCTGGCCTGGCCTGAAGCCTGGCCTGGCCTAACCTAGCCTAACCTAACCTAACTAACCTAACCTAACTAACCTAACCTAACTAACCTAACCTAACCTAGCCTAACCTGGCCTAGCCTAACCTAACCTGGCCTGGCCTGAAGCCTGGCCTGGCCTGAGCTGGCCTGGCCTGGCCTGGCCTAGCCTAACCTGGCCTGGCCTGGCCTGGCCTAGCCTAGCCTAGCCTAACCTAGCCTGGCCTGGCTTCAGCCTGGCCTGGCTTCAGCCTGGCCTGGCCTGGCCTAACCTGGCCTAACCTAACCTAACCTAACCTAACTAACCTAACCTAACCTAACCTAACCTAGCCTGGCCTGGCCTGGCTGGCCTGAGCCTGGCCTGGCAGCCTGGCCTGGCCTGGCTTCAGCCTGGCCTGGCCTAACCTAACCTAGCCTAACCTAACCTAACCTAGCCTAACCTGGCCTAGCCTAGCCTAGCCTAACCTAGCCTGGCCTGGCCACAACCTGGCCTGGCCTGAAGCCTGGCCTGGCCTGAAGCCTGGCCTGGCCTGAGCCTGAGCCTGGCCTGGCCTGGCCTGAAGCCTGGCCTGGCCTGGCCTAGCCTGGCCTAACCTAACCTAGCCTGGCCTAGCCTGGCCACAACCTGGCCTGGCCTGAAGCCTGGCCTGGCCTAGCCTAGCCTAGCCACAACCTAACCTAGCCTAGCCTAGCCTGGCCTAACCTAACCTAACCTAACCTAACCTGGCCTAGCCTAGCCTAGCCTAACCTAGCCTAGCCTAGCCTAGCCTAACCTAACCTAGCCTGGCCTAACCTAGCCTAGCCTAGCCTAACCTAACCTAACCTAACCTAACTAACCTAACCTAGCCTAACCTGGCCTAACCTAGCCTAGCCTAGCCTAACCTAACCTGGCCTAGCCTAACCTAACCTAACCTAACCTAGCCTAGCCTGGCCACAACCTGGCCTGGCCTAACCTAACCTAACCTAACCTAACCTAACCTAACCTAACCTAACCTAACCTAGCCTAGCCTGGCCTAACCTAGCCTAACCTAGCCTAGCCTGGCCTAACCTAACCTAACCTAACCTAACCTAACCTAACCTAGCCTAACCTAACCTAGCCTGGCCTAACCTAGCCTAGCCTAGCCTAACCTAACCTAACCTAACCTAACTAACCTAACCTAGCCTAACCTGGCCTAACCTAGCCTAGCCTAACCTAACCTAGCCTGGCCTGGCCTAACCTAGCCTAACCTAACCTAGCCTGGCCTGGCCACAACCTGGCCTGGCCTAACCTAACCTAACCTAACCTAACCTAACCTAACCTAACCTAACCTAACCTGGCCTAGCCTGGCCTAACCTAGCCTAACCTAGCCTAGCCTGGCCTAACCTAACCTAACCTAACCTAACCTAACCTAACCTAACTAACCTAACCTAACTAACCTAACCTAGCCTAACCTGGCCTAACCTAACCTAACCTAACTAACCTAACCTAGCCTGGCCTAGCCTAACCTGGCCTAACCTAGCCTAACCTAACCTAACCTAACCTAACTAACCTAACCTAGCCTAACCTAGCCTAACCTAACCTGGCCTAACCTAACCTAACCTAACCTAACCTAACCTAACCTAACCTAACCTAGCCTAGCCTAACCTAACCTAACCTAACCTAACCTAACCTAACCTAACCTAACCTAACCTAACCTGGCCTAGCCTAACCTGGCCTAACCTGGCCTAACCTAACCTAGCCTAACCTGGCCTAGCCTGGCCTAGCCTAACCTAACCTAACCTGGCCTAGCCTGGCCTAACCTAGCCTAGCCTAACCTAACCTAACCTAACCTAACTAACCTAACCTAGCCTAACCTAGCCTGGCCTGGCCTGAGCTGGCCTGGCCTGGCCTGGCCTGGCCTAACCTAACCTAACTAACCTAACCTAACCTGGCCTAACCTAACCTAACCCTAACCACCTATATCTTTGTGTATTAGAGTCTTAAGCATTCCAAATTGGTTTTGTTGTAGCATTTGTTCAGTGTAATCGTT
The DNA here is from genome assembly GCA_029286865.1 of Teinopalpus imperialis. Taxonomy (NCBI): domain Eukaryota; kingdom Metazoa; phylum Arthropoda; class Insecta; order Lepidoptera; family Papilionidae; genus Teinopalpus; species Teinopalpus imperialis. The sequence goes on from JAGSMU010000168.1 coordinate 43,883, forward strand.
AGACAGTCATCCTGCGCCGCATTTAGGCCATTTCTAGTCTAGTTGTAATCAGTTATTTTTAGTTTCATAATTACGTAATTTTATTCCATTTGTAAAATTTTCATGTCTTCGTTTTTCGTGCTGATTTTGTAACCTAACCTAACCTAGCCTGGCCTGGCCTGAAGCCTGGCCTGGCACAGCCTGGCCTGGCCTAACCTAACCTAACCTAACCTAACCTAGCCTGGCCTAACCTAACCTAACCTAGCCTAGCCTGGCCTGGCTTCAGCCTGGCCTGGCCACAACCTGGCCTAGCCTAACCTGGCCTAACCTAGCCTAACCTAACCTAGCCTGGCCTGGCTTCAGCCTGGCCTGGCCTGGCCTAACCTAACCTAACCTAACTAACCTAACCTAGCCTGGCCTAGCCTGGCCTAGCCTAGCCTAACCTAGCCTGGCCTAGCCTGGCCTGGCCTAGCCTAGCCTAACCTAACCTAACCTAACCTAACCTAACTAACCTAACCTAGCCTGGCCTGGCACAGCCTGGCCTGGCCTGAAGCCTGGCCTGGCCTGACACAGCCTGGCCTGGCCACAACCTGGCCTGGCCTGACCTGGCCTGGCCTAGCCTAACCTAACCTAACCTAGCCTGGCCTGGCTTCAGCCTGGCCTGGCTTCAGCCTGGCCTGGCACAGCCTGGCCTGGCCACAACCTGGCCTAGCCTAACCTAGCCTAGCCTAACCTAACCTAGCCTAACCTGGCCTAGCCTAACCTAGCCTAGCCTGGCCACAACCTGGCCTGGCCTAACCTAGCCTAACCTGGCCTAACCTAGCCTAGCCTGGCCTGGCCTAGCCTAGCCTAGCCTGGCCTAACCTAACCTGGCCTAGCCTAGCCTAACCTAGCCTAGCCTAGCCTGGCCACAACCTGGCCTAGCCTAACCTAACCTAGCCTGGCCTAACCTAACCTAGCCTGGCCTGGCTTCAGCCTGGCCTGGCCTAGCCTGGCCTAACCTAACCTAACCTAACCTAGCCTGGCCTGGCTGGCCTGAGCCTGAGCCTGGCCTGAGCCTGAGCCTGGCCTGGCCTAGCCTAACCTAACCTGGCCTAGCCTAACCTAACCTGGCCTAGCCTAACCTAGCCTAACCTAGCCTAGCCTGGCCTGGCCTGAAGCCTGGCCTGGCCTAACCTAACCTAACCTAACCTAACCTAACCTAACCTAACCTAGCCTAACCTAACCTAACCTAGCCTGGCCTAGCCTAGCCTGGCCTAGCCTAGCCTAACCTAGCCTAGCCTAACCTGGCCTAACCTGGCCTAGCCTAGCCTGGCCTAACCTAGCCTAGCCTAGCCTGGCCTAACCTAACCTAGCCTGGCCTGGCACAGCCTGGCCTGGCCTAACCTAACCTAACTAACCTAACCTAACTAACCTAACCTAGCCTAGCCTAACCTAACCTAACTAACCTAACCTAACCTAACCTAACCTGGCCTAGCCTGGCCTGGCCTGACACAGCCTGGCCTGGCCTGAAGCCTGGCCTGGCCTGAAGCCTGGCCTGGCCTGGCCTAACCTGGCCTAGCCTAACCTGGCCTAGCCTAACCTAACCTAACCTAACCTGGTACAGTTTTATTAAGTAGGTAAAACACAACTTTATAGAACTCAGAGGGTTCCAGATCGGACCTCCCCTTCTATAGACAGAACAAACTTGCCATTATATTTGTGCTGCCTGTAAGCTTAGGTAGGTACAGATGGAATCTTCAAAAAATAAGATGTCGGACAAAAATACTACAGCCAGGCTTCTTCTCTCAAAGGCCCTCCCCATAAAGACAAAAAAGCTGCATCTTCGCTGCAGGCCTGCTAAGAAAAAACAACAACAGGTGAGAGGAGCACAAACCAGTGTAGGCCCCTCAGAATACCACCACACCACTGATGATAGTGGTATGCACTGCCGCCAGCGAAATGATGCAGTCTCAGGACCATTGGGGACCCGACCCCAAGACCTAAAACCATTGGTGGTCAGTTCACAGGCACAGACAATGAGAACAGCAGGTTAACATTCTACCACCGTCCAGTGACAGACAGCGTCGCCACATGGACCTAGCAACCCACCGAGCAAACGAGTTGCTCCAAACCGGAAAGGCATTAGAAAAGCCGGAAACATGCGACGGGAAAGCAAAGCGGAAGCTCACGAGTGTCTTCAATCTTTATGAAAATCATTACTATCCCCTGTCTGGTTAGAGCCAGGAGCATGAGTGTCTTTAGAACAAGGGAGAAAACAGGCAGCTAAAGAACTGGTGCGTTGCGAAAGAGCACACATACGTAAGCTCAACGAAATACAGCTAGAACACACTTCAGGATAGAGATGCAGAGACGATAGATAGCACGCTGCGGTCAGTCGAGGCATCAGAGGATGGCTGAACTTCGAGTTGGACAGCCCCATTAAAACGATCTCAGCCATTCACAAGAGCTCAAACAATATATACACAGATAACCTGGCTATCTCAAACAGCAGGGAAGATTCAAGGCAAAAGGACCTCTGCCAATGAGGAATTGAGGCTTAAAGACCTTACGGGCAAAACAGGCGAGTAGAGGAGCAGCTGCGAGGCTTAGAGTAGAAATGGAAAATGGTGGATATGGCAAGGATTGCCGTAGACCATCAGAAGATCCACGTTGCCAGCTTCTCTCCATTCCTTCAGTGCCATAAATGCCTGCAATTCGGGCATATGCGTTCCCCACTGCACAGCGACCGTGAGCCCTTGCTCCCCACTGCGCTAGCACCGACCATCAAGTTGCTGAGTGCCCAAGCAAAGACGCTCCAAACTCAGCGAAATGTTTTAACTGTGTTGCTCATAATGATAAGTTTAAAACAAAAAATGACATTAAACACACCGCGAACTCAATGTCCTGCCCACGCCTGCGAGCCATGAGAGAGAGAGTCGACAACAGGGTAGACTACGGAGCGTAGCTCCTCTCTCTCACGGTCAGCGACGATTGGAGCTGTTTTTCTATTTCTTTAATTCTTAATTTATTACCATTTTAATATAACTGTTATATACTATTTTTTTTTTTTTTTTTTTTTTTTTTTTTTTTTTTTTTTTTTTTTTTTTTTTTTTTTTTTTTTTTTTTTTTTTTTTTTTTTTTTTTTTTTTTTTTTTTTTTTTTTTTTTTTTTTTTTTTTTTTTTTTTTTTTTTTTTTTTTTTTTTTTTTTTTTTTTTTTTTTTTTTTTTTTTTTTTTTTTTTTTTTTTTTTTTTTTTTTTTTTTTTTTTTTTTTTTTTTTTTTTTTTTTTTTTTTTTTTTTTTTTTTTTTTTTTTTTTTTTTTTTTTTTTTTTTTTTTTTTTTTTTTTTTTTTTTTTTTTTTTTTTTTTTTTTTTTTTTTTTTTTTTTTTTTTTTTTTTTTTTTTTTTTTTTTTTTTTTTTTTTTTTTTTTTTTTTTTTTTTTTTTTTTTTTTTTTTTTTTTTTTTTTTTTTTTTTTTTTTTTTTTTTTTTTTTTTTTTTTTTTTTTTTTTTTTTTTTTTTTTTTTTTTTTTGTAGAGGAGCAGCTGCGAGGCTTAGAGTAGAAATGGAAAATGGTGGATATGGCAGGATTGCCGTAGACCATCAGAAGATCCACGTTGCCAGCTTCTCTCCATTCCTTCAGTGCCATAAATGCCTGCAATTCGGGCATATGCGTTCCCACTGTACAGCGGCCGTGAGCCCTTGCTCCCCACTGCGCTAGCACCGACTAAAACCCACGGTGTTCCTTCGCTCCACTGCACTTCGACGTACCCCATTATCGTCAACACTGGGGTCTTTGACGAAAGTACAGCGGGTTACGGCGCGCTGGGAGAGCCGACGTAACTCCCCAGTTTTGGACGGTTGAGTGCCCGGCGGCAGTGTGAGTGCACACCAGGCCCGTCCCTCCACTATGAGCATTAGGCACTGGAAACGATATATCGTCACCAGTTCCTAATACCCACCATCATTTGTTGCCTTTCCCCGGATACTTTGATCAGGAGAAATGCAACCTCCCACAACGCTCGACGGTTGAGTGCCCGGCGGCAGTGTGAGTGCACACCAGGCCCGTCCCTCCACTATGAGCATTAGGCACTGGAAACGATATATCGTCACCAGTTCCTAATACCCACCATCATTTGTTGCCTTTCCCCGGATACTTTGATCAGGAGAAATGCAACCTCCCACAACGCTCGACGGTTGAGTGCCCGGCGGCAGTGTGAGTGCACACCAGGCCCGTCCCTCCACTATGAGCATTAGGCACTGGAAACGATATATCGTCACCAGTTCCTAATACCCACCATCATTTGTTGCCTTTCCCCGGATACTTTGATCAGGAGAAATGCAACCTCCACCCTCGCATTGGGCACTGGAAACGATATATCGTCACCAGTTCCTAATACCCACCATCATTTGTTGCCTTTCCCCGGATACTTTGATCAGGAGAAATGCAACCTCCCACAACGCTCGACGGTTGAGTGCCCGGCGGCAGTGTGAGTGCACACCAGGCCCGTCCCTCCACTATGAGCATTAGGCACTGGAAACGATATATCGTCACCAGTTCCTAATACCCACCATCATTTGTTGCCTTTCCCCGGATACTTTGATCAGGAGAAATGCAACCTCCACCCTCGCATTGGGCACTGGAAACGATATATCGTCACCAGTTCCTAATACCCACCATCATTTGTTGCCTTTCCCCGGATACTTTGATCAGGAGAAATGCAACCTCCACCCTCGCATTGGGCACTGGAAACGATATATCGTCACCAGTTCCTAATACCCACCATCATTTGTTGCCTTTCCCCGGATACTTTGATCAGGAGAAATGCAACCTCCCACAACGCTCGACGGTTGAGTGCCCGGCGGCAGTGTGAGTGCACACCAGGCCCGTCCCTCCACTATGAGCATTAGGCACTGGAAACGATATATCGTCACCAGTTCCTAATACCCACCATCATTTGTTGCCTTTCCCCGGATACTTTGATCAGGAGAAATGCAACCTCCACCCTCGCATTGGGCACTGGAAACGATATATCGTCACCAGTTCCTAATACCCACCATCATTTGTTGCCTTTCCCCGGATACTTTGATCAGGAGAAATGCAACCTCCCACAACGCTCGACGGTTGAGTGCCCGGCGGCAGTGTGAGTGCACACCAGGCCCGTCCCTCCACTATGAGCATTAGGCACTGGAAACGATATATCGTCACCAGTTCCTAATACCCACCATCATTTGTTGCCTTTCCCCGGATACTTTGATCAGGAGAAATGCAACCTCCACCCTCGCATTGGGCACTGGAAACGATATATCGTCACCAGTTCCCAATGCACACCCTCATTTTGTTGCCTTTCCCCGGATACTTTGATCAGGAGAAATGCAACCTCCACAACGCTCGACGGTTGAGTGCTTACCGTGCTAGATCAATCACCAGTGATCCAGATTAAGCACGAATCTTGGGCTTCCGGCCACCTCGCAAGAGTCTCTCAAAGTTTAAAGGTTATTGTGGCTACTGTAGGGACACCACGACACCAGAGACTGCCAGAAACGAACAGAACCACCAAATGCCGGCTACCTCAACTCCAAAGAGCACAGCTGACACCTCGCACCAGCCCTATGGCTTCAGCGGGGTGCGAACACTGGAAAAATGGGACCGACTAGCAGGGCGGGTGGACTATTGCTAAGAGGCACCGGAAACACCACACCGAAGATTAAAATCATACAGGCAAATTTAGGTGAAGGGATTCGCGCCGCTAAAGATCTGATAGCAAGCAGCTTCAGAGAAAATGTCGCACTTCTCCTTCTCCAGGAACCACCATGGGAAAATAGGGCCGTCTAACCTGCGCTGCTAATATCGTGCAAAATCTTGTGGGACGGGGACCAGTCAAATCTGCTGTTGTCGTTCTGCAAAAAATCTATTCAGAACTCACCAACCAAACAATCATTCTAATAATATAGTTGCGGTAAAATTCACATTGGAAATACCGACGGTGGGTGGTGAACGCATACCTCGAGGGCGAAAAAAGACATAGAGGAGGATATACGCACGTTGAACCTATGTTTAGACAAATTAAACACAAACAAATGAAAATCATGGCGGGGATTTCAACGCAAAGGGGGATCCATGGTGGGGCAGTCACATGGAAGACTCGAGAGGGCCGCTATGGCAAAATTTCCTAGCAAACCAGAGGGCTCTCACGTCCTAAACAAGAGCCGCGACCACCCACATTCTACACAATAAAAGGAGGGGGCAAGATCTATTCAGGTCATGGAGCGTCACTGCGGCATCGACAGACCTACCAAACACGATCGATTGGCGGGTTGACCCAGACATCACCAACCTCTCAGACCACAGACCGATCACCTTCAACCTAGCCTAACCTGGCCTAACCTAGCCTGGCCTGGCCTGGCCTGGCCTGACCTGGCCTGGCCTAGCCTAGCCTAGCCTAGCCTAACCTAACCTAACCTAACCTAGCCTAGCCTAACCTAGCCTAACCTGGCCTAGCCTGGCCTGGCCTGAGCCTGGCCTGAGCTGGCCTGGCCTGAAGCCTGGCCTGGCCACAACCTGGCCTGGCCTAGCCTGGCCTAACCTAACCTAACCTAACCTAACCTAGCCTGGCCTGGCCTGAGCCTGGCCTGGCCTAGCCTAACCTAACCTAACCTAGCCTAACCTGGCCTAGCCTGGCCTAGCCTGGCCTGGCCTGGCCTAGCCTAGCCTAACCTAGCCTAACCTAACCTAACCTAACCTAACCTAACCTGGCCTAACCTAGCCTAGCCTAACCTAACCTAGCCTGGCCTAGCCTGGCCTGGCCTGGCCTAGCCTAACCTAGCCTAGCCTAACCTAACCTAACCTAACCTAACCTAGCCTAACCTGGCCTAACCTAACCTAGCCTAACCTGGCCTAGCCTAGCCTGGCCTGGCCTAGCCTAACCTAGCCTAGCCTAACCTGGCCTAGCCTAGCCTAACCTGGCCTAGCCTAGCCTGGCCTAACCTAGCCTGGCCTGGCCTGTGGCCTGGCCTGGCCTAGCCTAGCCTAACCTGGCCTAACCTGGCCTAGCCTAACCTAGCCTAACCTAGCCTAGCCTGGCCTGGCTTCAGCCTGGCCTGGCCTGAGCCTGGCCTGGCCTGACACAGCCTGGCCTGGCCTAGCCTAGCCTAACCTAACCTAACCTAGCCTGGCCTAGCCTAACCTGGCCTAACCTGGCCTAGCCTGGCCTGGCCACAGCCTGGCCTGGCCACAGCCTGGCCTGGCCTGGCCTAGCCTAACCTGGCCTAACCTAACCTAGCCTGGCCTGGCCTGAAGCCTGGCCTGGCCTGAAGCCTGGCCTGGCCACAGCCTGGCCTGGCCTAACCTAACCTAACCTAACCTAGCCTAGCCTAACCTAACCTAGCCTAACCTAACCTAACCTAACCTAGCCTAACCTAACCTAACCTAACCTAACCTAACTAACCTAACCTAACCTAGCCTGGCCTGGCCTGAAGCCTGGCCTGGCCACAACCTGGCCTGGCCTGAAGCCTGGCCTGGCCTGAAGCCTGGCCTGGCTGGCCTGGCCTGAAGCCTGGCCTGGCTTCAGCCTGGCCTGGCACAGCCTGGCCTGGCCTAGCCTGGCCTAGCCTAGCCTAACCTAGCCTGGCCTAGCCTAACCTGGCCTAACCTAGCCTGGCCTAGCCTGGCCTAACCTAACCTAGCCTAACCTGGCCTAGCCTGGCCTGGCTGGCTGGCCTGGCTGGCCTGGCCTGAAGCCTGGCCTGGCCTGAGCCTGAGCCTGGCCTGGCCTGAAGCCTGGCCTGGCAGCCTGGCCTGGCCTAGCCTAACCTTCAGCCCCTATGCCCTTCACCAGGGGCCCCTCCGGTGACCTCGTCCTACAGAGCTCTACAACACTAAACAGAGCCAATTAGACAAATTTGGACAGACACTGTCCGAGGAGCTCAGGAGAAAGAGTATGACCACAAATGTGATCGACAACATAAACGGAAGACAGACTCAGAGTGCAGGCGACTCACCTCACCGAAGCAATAACGTTATCCTGCGAGGCATCCATTCCTAAGATTAAAGACAACAATCCTAAAAAACACACTGGGAATCAGAGACCTCATAGGCAGGAGGAAGGCACTCATGAAGAGACTCCGAAAAATCGGAGCGAATCCTCACTGGAAACCAATCCTTGTAAATGAGTACCTGGAGGCCAAGGCTACATACTGTGGGGTCGCCTGGTACCCACAGGTTTTTAAGACTTCGCTGTCTGATTTTTTATAGAGGTTTACTCCTCGCGGGCCGGCCAATTAAGGCAAGCCCTCCGCTCCGCTGCACTTCGACGTACCCCATTATCGTCAACACTGGGGTCTTTGACGAAAGTACAGCGGGTTACGGCGCGCTGGGAGAGCCGACGTAACTCCCCAGTTTTGGACGGTTGAGTGCCCGGCGGCAGTGTGAGTGCACACCGAGCCCGTCCCCCCACTATGAGCATTAGGCACTGGAAACGATATATCGTCACCAGTTCCCAATGCACACCCTCATTTTGTTGCCTTTCCCCGGATACTTTGATCAGGAGAAATGCAACCTCCCACAACGCTCGACGGTTGAGTGCCCGGCGGCAGTTTTAGTGCACACCGAGCCCGTCCCCCACACTGTGAGCATTAGGCACTGGAAACGATATATCGTCACCAGTTCCCAATGCACCCTCATTTTGTTGCCTTTCCCCGGATACTTTGATCAGGAGAAATGCAACCTCCACCCTCGCATTGGGCACTGGAAACGATATATCGTCACCAGTTCCTAATACCCACCATCATTTGTTGCCTTTCCCCGGATACTTTGATCAGGAGAAATGCAACCTCCACAACGCTCGACGGTTGAGTGCCCGGCGGCAGTGTGAGTGCACACCGAGCCCGTCCCCACACTGTGAGCATTAGGCACTGGAAACGATATATCGTCACCAGTTCCCAATGCACCCTCATTTTGTTGCCTTTCCCCGGATACTTTGATCAGGAGAAATGCAACCTCCCACAACGCTCGACGGTTGAGTGCCCGGCGGCAGTGTGAGTGCACACCGAGCCCGTCCCTCCACTATGAGCATTAGGCACTGGAAACGATATATCGTCACCAGTTCCTAATACCCACCATCATTTGTTGCCTTTCCCCGGATACTTTGATCAGGAGAAATGCAACCTCCACCCTCGCATTGGGCACTGGAAACGATATATCGTCACCAGTTCCTAATACCCACCATCATTTGTTGCCTTTCCCCGGATACTTTGATCAGGAGAAATGCAGCCTCCCACAACGCTCGACGGTTGAGTGCCCGGCGGCAGTGTGAGTGCACACCGAGCCCGTCCCCACACTGTGAGCATTAGGCACTGGAAACGATATATCGTCACCAGTTCCCAATGCACCCTCATTTTGTTGCCTTTCCCCGGATACTTTGATCAGGAGAAATGCAACCTCCACAACGCTCGACGGTTGAGTGCCCGGCGGCAGTGTGAGTGCACACCGAGCCCGTCCCCACACTGTGAGCATTAGGCACTGGAAACGATATATCGTCACCAGTTCCCAATGCACACCCTCATTTTGTTGCCTTTCCCCGGATACTTTGATCAGGAGAAATGCAACCTCCACAACGCTCGAGAGGGCTGCGCACTCGGCCAAGGCAATTTACGGATTTAGGCCGCAGCCAAAGAGCACAAGAAGACGCTCACGACGCCATGACCACAATCAAAGAGGTCAGGACCACCGGTGGTTGTGGTCGTGTCCTTGAATAATATCGAGGAGCGTTCGACAACGCTTGGTGGCCAGCCATACAGGCTGGAAAAGGAGATCGATATCGCAGCCCGCTTGGCCTGGTGCGCGGTTACCTCTCGAACAGATCTGTAGAGCTTCGCTTTACGCAGGAGCCAGTGCCCTCCGTAGCACAACTAAAGGATACATCAAAGGATCACCTGCGGGACGAAATCTTTGGAACTAACTGGATATCTTACGGGCATCAAGATCCTCAGAAGCACATGGCCGGGCATTCGCGGATGACATTCTAGTCATAGCGGCGGAGAGCGTAGACGGTGGAATCGCTCTGGCAGGGAAAACCTAGATCTGATCGCAAGATGGGGAAAAGCCCATAAAGTTACGCTTTACGCACAAAGACCAAGCAATTCTCATTACCAGACGCCTCAAGTACCGACAATAAGGTGGTATTCGGGGAACCGCGATTCCTATTACTGGTAGCCTCAAAGTTCCTGGAGTCTCACCATGAATGGGCTTGAATTTTATGAACACATCTCGGATGAACCTTACCGTAAGACAGTGAATATCTATCGATCCGGTCACAAAGAGCGGCAGAAGCGCACATAGGTACTAACGGCGGCATCCTCCCGCATTTATAAAACGTTGAGTAGAACCGACTATCCTCTACGCGGCGAACATCTGGGCGAAACCAAAGAGACAGAAACCGAACCGCCGAAGCTAAGCAAAATTACCCAGAGCTTCGCCATCAGGTGCAAAGGCTCAAGCAGAACCACATCCACAATAGCTTCGGCGGTTCCTCGCTGTTCTACCGCTAGACCTAAAGAGCTGAGAGGCAAAGAAGATCCTATGAGATGAAGCAGGGCAAACCATGTCCCACTCCCGGGAAGGGGCTGGAGCAGGATGCATCCTTCACAGCTCCCTCATCCAATGAACCGAGCTATACTCAGCTTCCAGTGAAATAAACACAATGGGGACTTGAAGCTGCCCAAAGAACAAACACTCATCTACACAGATGGCAGCAAACTGGCCTGGCCTGAAGCCTGGCCTGGCCTGAGCTGGCCTGGCCTGGCCTAGCCTAACCTGGCCTAACCTAGCCTAACCTGGCCTAACCTAGCCTAGCCTAGCCTGGCCTAGCCTAACCTAACCTAGCCTGGCCTAGCCTAACCTAGCCTAGCCTAACCTAACCTAGCCTAGCCTGGCCTAACCTAACCTAGCCTGGCCTGGCCTGAAGCCTGGCCTGGCCTGAAGCCTGGCCTGGCCTAGCCTAGCCTAGCCTAACCTGGCCTAACCTAACCTAGCCTAACCTAGCCTAACCTAGCCTGGCCTAGCCTAACCTAACCTAACTAACCTAACCTAACCTAACCTAACCTAGCCTAACCTAACCTAGCCTAACCTAACCTAGCCTGGCCTGGCCTAGCCTAACCTA
>JAGSMU010000168.1:60000-80000 GCA_029286865.1 Teinopalpus imperialis
CTAACCTAACTCTAACTCTAACTCTAACCTAACTCTAACCTAACCTAACTCTAACCTAACTCTAACTCTAACTCTAACCTAACCTAACTCTAACCTAACTCTAACCTAACTCTAACCTAACCTAACCTAACCTAACCTAACTCTAACCTAACCTAACTCTAACTCTAACTCTAACCTAACCTAACCTAACCTAACTCTAACCTAACCTAACCTTAACCTAACCTAACCTAACCTAACCTAACCTAACCTAACCTAACCTAACCTAACCTAACCTAACCTAACCTAACCTAACCTAACCTAACCTAACCTAACTCTAACCTAACCTAACCTAACCTAACCTAACTCTAACCTAACCTAACCTAACCTAACTCTAACTCTAACCTAACCTAACCTTAACCTAACCTAACCTAACCTAACTCTAACCTAACCTAACTCTAACTCTAACTCTAACCTAACCTAACCTAACCTAACCTTAACCTAACCTAACCCAACCTAACCTAACTCTAACCTAACCTAACCCAACCTAACCTAACCTAACTCTAACCTAACCTAACCTTAACCTAACCTAACCTAACCTAACCTAACCTAACCTAACCTAACCTAACCTAACCTAACCTAACCTAACCTAACCTAACTCTAACCTAACCTAACCTAACCTAACCTAACCTAACTCTAACCTAACCTAACCTAACCTAACCTAACCTAACCTAACCTAACCTAACTCTAACTCTAACTCTAACTCTAACCTAACCTAACTCTAACCTAACCTAACCTAACCTAACTCTAACCTAACCTAACCTAACTCTAACCTAACCTAACCTAACCTAACCTAGCCTAACCTAACCTAACCTAACCTAACCTAACCTAACTCTAACCTAACTCTAACCTAACCTAACTCTAACCTAACCTAACCTAACCTAACCTAACCTAACCTAACCTAACCTAACCTAACCTAACCCAACCTAACCTAACCTAACTCTAACCTAACCTAACCTAACCTAACCTAACCTAACCTAACCTTAACCTAACCTAACTAACCTAACCTAACTCTAACCTAACTCTAACCTAACCTAACCACCTATATCTTTGTGTATTAGAGTCTTAAGCATTCCAAATTGGTTTTGTTGTAGCATTTGTTCAGTGTAATCGTTAGACAGTCATCCTGCGCCGCATTTAGGCCATTTCTAGTCTAGTTGTAATCAGTTATTTTTAGTTTCATAATTACGTAATTTTATTCCATTTGTAAAAATTTTCATGTCTTCGTTTTTCGTGCTGATTTTGTAACCTAACCTAACCTAGCCTAGCCTGGCCTGGCCTGAGCCTGGCCTGGCCTGACCTGGCCTGGCCTAGCCTGGCCTAACCTAGCCTAGCCTGGCCTGGCCTGGCCTAGCCTAGCCTAACCTAGCCTGGCCTAACCTAACCTAACCTAGCCTGGCCTGGCTGGCTGGCCTGGCCTGGCCTGGCCTGGCCTGACCTGGCCTGGCCTGGCCTAGCCTAGCCTAACCTAACCTAACCTAGCCTGGCCTGGCCTGGCCTGGCTTCAGCCTGGCCTGGCCACAGCCTGGCCTGGCCACAGCCTGGCCTGGCCTGAGCCTGGCCTGGCCTGAAGCCTGGCCTGGCCTGGCTTCAGCCTGGCCTGGCCTGGCACAGCCTGGCCTGGCCTAGCCTAACCTAGCCTAACCTAGCCTGGCCTGGCCTAGCCTAGCCTAACCTGGCCTAACCTAACCTAACCTAACCTTAACCTAACCTAACCTAACCTAACTCTAACCTAACTCTAACCTAACCTAACCTAACCTAACCTAACCTAACCTAACCTAACCTAACCTAACCTAACCTAACCTAACCTAACCTAACCTAACCTTAACCTAACCTAACCTAACCTAACCTAACCTAACCTAACCTAACCTAACCTAGGCCAACCTAACCTAACCTAACCTAACCTGGCCTAGCCTGGCCTAACCTAACCTAACCTAACCTAACCTAACCTAACCTAACTAACCTAACCTAACCTAACCTAACCTGGCCTAGCCTAACCTAGCCTAGCCTAGCCTAACCTAACCTAACCTGGCCTAGCCTAACCTAACCTGGCCTAGCCTAACCTAACCTAGCCTAACCTAACCTAACCTAACCTAACCACCTATATCTTTGTGTATTAGAGTCTTAAGCATTCCAAATTGGTTTTGTTGTAGCATTTGTTCAGTGTAATCGTTAGACAGTCATCCTGCGCCGCATTTAGGCCATTTCTAGTCTAGTTGTAATCAGTTATTTTTAGTTTCATAATTACGTAATTTTATTCCATTTGTAAAAATTTTCATGTCTTCGTTTTTCGTGCTGATTTTGTAACCTAACCTAACCTAGCCTAACCTGGCCTAGCCTGGCCTAACCTAACCTGGCCTAGCCTAACCTAACCTAACCTGGCCTAACCTAACCTAACTAACCTAACCTAACTAACCTAACCTAACTAACCTAACCTAACTAACCTAACCTAACCTAACTAACCTAACCTAACTAACCTAACCTAACCTAACCTAACCCAACCTAACCTAACCTAACCTAACCTTAACCTAACCTAACCTAACCTAACCTAACTCTAACTCTAACCTAACCTAACCTAACCTAACCTAACCTAACCTAACCCAACCTAACCTAACCTAACCCAACCTAACCTAACCTAACCCAACCTAACCTAACCTAACCTAACCCAACCTAACCTAACCTAACCCAACCTAACCCAACCTAACCTAACCCAACCTAACCCAACCTAACCCAACCTAACCCAACCTAACCCAACCTAACCTAACCTAACCCAACCTAACCTAACCTAACCTAACCTAACCTAACCTAACCTAACCTAACCTAACCTAACCTAACCCTAACCACCTATATCTTTGTGTATTAGAGTCTTAAGCATTCCAAATTGGTTTTGTTGTAGCATTTGTTCAGTGTAATCGTTAGACAGTCATCCTGCGCCGCATTTAGGCCATTTCTAGTCTAGTTGTAATCAGTTATTTTTAGTTTCATAATTACGTAATTTTATTCCATTTGTAAAAATTTTCATGTCTTCGTTTTTCGTGCTGATTTTGTAACCTAACCTAACCTAGCCTGGCCTGGCCTGGCCTGGCACAGCCTGGCCTGGCCTGAAGCCTGGCCTGGCTTCAGCCTGGCCTGGCCTAGCCTAGCCTAGCCTGGCCTGGCCTGTGGCCTGGCCTGGCCTGTGGCCTGGCCTGGCACAGCCTGGCCTGGCCTGGCCTGGCCTGAGCCTGGCCTGGCCTGGCACAGCCTGGCCTGGCCTGGCTGGCTGGCCTGGCTGGCTGGCCTGGCCTGAGCCTGGCCTGGCCTGGCACAGCCTGGCCTGGCCTAGCCTAACCTAACCTAACTCTAACCTAACCTAGCCTAACCTAACCTGGCCTAACCTAGCCTAGCCTAGCCTGGCCTGGCCTGAGCCTGGCCTGGCTGGCCTGGCTGGCCTGGCCTGTGGCCTGGCCTGGCCTGTGGCCTGGCCTGGCCTGGCACAGCCTGGCCTGGCTGGCTGGCCTGGCCTGGCCTGACCTGGCCTGGCCTGAAGCCTGGCCTGGCCTGGCCTGGCCTGTGGCCTGGCCTGGCCTGGCCTGGCCTAGCCTAGCCTAGCCTGGCCTAGCCTGGCCTAGCCTGGCCTGGCCTGGCCTGGCCTGAAGCCTGGCCTGGCCTGGCACAGCCTGGCCTGGCCTGGCCTGGCCTGTGGCCTGGCCTGGCACAGCCTGGCCTGGCCTGGCCTGTGGCCTGGCCTGGCCACAGCCTGGCCTGGCCTAGCCTAGCCTAGCCTGGCCTGGCCTGACCTGGCCTGGCCTAGCCTGGCCTGGCCTGAGCCTGGCCTGGCCTGGCACAGCCTGGCCTGGCCTGGCTTCAGCCTGGCCTGGCCTGAAGCCTGGCCTGGCTGGCCTGGCCTGAGCCTGGCCTGGCCTGACCTGGCCTGGCCTGACCTGGCCTGGCCTAGCCTAACCTAGCCTAACCTAACCTGGCCTAGCCTGGCCTGGCCTAGCCTAACCTAGCCTGGCCTGGCCTAGCCTAACCTGGCCTAACCTAACCTAGCCTAACCTAGCCTAGCCTGGCCTAACCTAGCCTGGCCTGGCTGGCCTGGCCTGGCACAGCCTGGCCTGGCCTGGCACAGCCTGGCCTGGCCTAGCCTGGCCTGGCCACAGCCTGGCCTGGCCTAGCCTGGCCTGGCTGGCTGGCCTGGCCTGGCCTAGCCTAGCCTAGCCTAGCCTAACCTAGCCTAACCTAACCTAACCTAGCCTGGCCTAGCCTGGCCTGGCCTAGCCTGGCCTGGCCTGGCCTGGCCTAGCCTAGCCTGGCCTAGCCTAACCTAGCCTAACCTAGCCTGGCCTGGCCTGAGCCTGGCCTGGCCTAGCCTAGCCTAGCCTAGCCTGGCCTGGCTGGCTGGCCTGGCCTGACCTGGCCTGGCCTAACCTAGCCTGGCCTAGCCTAGCCTAGCCTAGCCTGGCCTAGCCTAGCCTGGCCTGGCCTAACCTAGCCTGGCCTGGCCTAACCTAGCCTAACCTAGCCTGGCCTGGCCTGGCCTGACCTGGCCTGGCCTGGCCTGGCCTGGCCTGGCCTAACCTAACCTAGCCTAGCCTAGCCTGGCCTGGCCTGAAGCCTGGCCTGGCTGGCCTGGCCTGGCTGGCCTGGCCTGGCCTAACCTAACCTAACCTAGCCTAGCCTGGCCTAGCCTGGCCTGGCCTAACCTAACCTAACCTAGCCTGGCCTGGCCTAACCTAGCCTAACCTAACCTAGCCTGGCCTGGCCTGGCCTGGCCTGGCCTGGCCTGGCCTGGCCTAACCTAACCTAGCCTAACCTAACCTGGCCTAACCTAGCCTGGCCTGGCCTGTGGCCTGGCCTGGCCTGGCACAGCCTGGCCTGGCCACAGCCTGGCCTGGCTGGCTGGCCTGGCCTGTGGCCTGGCCTGGCCTAGCCTGGCCTGGCTGGCCTGGCCTGGCCTGTGGCCTGGCCTGGCCTGGCCTAGCCTAGCCTAGCCTGGCCTAGCCTGGCCTAGCCTGGCCTAACCTAGCCTGGCCTGGCCTGGCACAGCCTGGCCTGGCCACAGCCTGGCCTGGCCTGGCCTGGCTGGCCTGGCCTGACCTGGCCTGGCCTGGCCTGGCACAGCCTGGCCTGGCCTAGCCTAGCCTGGCCTGGCCTGTGGCCTGGCCTGGCCTGAAGCCTGGCCTGGCTGGCCTGGCCTGGCCTAGCCTAACCTAACCTAGCCTGGCCTGGCCTGAAGCCTGGCCTGGCCTGAGCCTGGCCTGGCCTAGCCTGGCCTAACCTAACCTAACCTAGCCTAACCTAGCCTGGCCTGGCCTGGCCTGGCCTGGCTGGCCTGGCCTGTGGCCTGGCCTGGCTGGCCTGGCCTGACCTGGCCTGGCCTGGCTGGCCTGGCCTGACCTGGCCTGGCCTGAGCCTGGCCTGGCCTGGCACAGCCTGGCCTGGCCTGACCTGGCCTGGCCTGAGCCTGGCCTGGCCTAGCCTGGCCTGGCCTGTGGCCTGGCCTGGCCTGGCCTGGCACAGCCTGGCCTGGCTGGCCTGGCCTGAGCCTGGCCTGGCCTGGCACAGCCTGGCCTGGCCTGGCACAGCCTGGCCTGGCCTGGCCTGGCCTAACCTAGCCTGGCCTGGCCTGAGCCTGGCCTGGCCTGGCCTGGCCTAACCTAACCTAGCCTAACCTAGCCTGGCCTGGCTGGCCTGGCCTGAAGCCTGGCCTGGCCTGTGGCCTGGCCTGGCCTGAAGCCTGGCCTGGCCTGAAGCCTGGCCTGGCCACAGCCTGGCCTGGCCTGACCTGGCCTGGCCTGGCACAGCCTGGCCTGGCCTGGCCTGGCACAGCCTGGCCTGGCCTGAGCCTGGCCTGGCCTGGCCTGAGCCTGGCCTGGCCTGGCCTGGCCTAACCTAACCTAACCTAACCTAACCTAACCTAACCTAACCTGGCCTAACCTAACCTAACCTAGCCTAGCCTGGCCTGGCCTAGCCTAACCTAACCTAACCTAACCTAGCCTGGCCTGGCCTGAAGCCTCTTCTGCAGCTCCGATGCCGGCCTCGAAGTCACCACATCGTTCGACGACGACTCGGGACAGGTTGAGGCCTGCCGGCACGGAGCTGATGAGACGACGCGGCGATGTCCGCCCGCCTCCAACCTCTCCTCCTCCCTTCTGGCTTCCACCAACGCCATTTTGGCCTGGGCCAATCCCACATAATCGCCCGTTGTCGGAGGCCGTCCTCGACCTCTCTTGGCAGATGTTGTGCCTTGGCTGCTTCCTCTATTATCTCCTGTTAGAGGACCACCGCTGATTACTGCGTCCTTAGAAGGACGTTTTCTTCCTAACGTTCTCCTCTCGTTGAATGACTCCACGCTGAGCATAGAGTCACTCGTGTCGTCATCGCTGTCCATTTCCGTCATGCCTTTTGGTTTTAGTTTTTCCATAGTTATTCCCACGATTGTGGACGAAATATGTGTCGCCCCGGTTACGCCATTCGAGGGCAAGTACATACCGTGGGGTCGCCTGGTACCCACAGGTTTTCAAGACTTCGCTGTCTGATTATTTTATAGAGGTTTACTCCTCGCGGGCCGGCCAATTAAGGCAAGCCCTCCGCTCCGCTGCACTTCGACGTACCCCATAATCGTCAACTCTGGGGTCTTTGACGAAAGTACAGCGGGTTACGGCGCGCTGGGAGAGCCGACGTAACTCCCCAGTTTTGGACGGTTGAGTGCCCGGCGGCAGTGTGAGTGCACACCGAGCCCGTCCCTCCACTATGAGCATTAGGCACTGGAAACGATATATCGTCACCAGTTCCTAATACCCACCATCATTTGTTGCCTTTCCCCCGGATACAGAAATCAAGGAGAAATGCAACCTCCCACAACGCTCGACGGTTGAATGCCCGGCGGCAGTGTGAGTGCACACCGAGCCCGTCCCTCCACTATGAGCATTAGGCACTGGAAACGATATATCGTCACCAGTTCCCAATGCACACCCTCATTTTGTTGCCTTTCCCCCGGATACTTTGATCAAGGAGAAATGCAACCTCCACCCGCGCATTGGGCACTGAGAACGACGTATCGTCACCAGTGCCCAATGCGCACCATCGTTCGGTTGCCTTTCCCCGGATACAGAAATCAAGGAGAAATGCAACCTCCCACAACGCTCGACGGTTGAGTGCCCGGCGGCAGTGTGAGTGCACACCGAGCCCGTCCCTCCACTATGAGCATTAGGCACTGGAAACGATATATCGTCACCAGTTCCCAATGCACTCTTGTTGCCTTTCCCCGGATACAATGGTATCAAGGGAAATTCAACGACCAGGCACTCGAGGAGGTTTTCTGACGTGGCACCCCAACCTAACCTAACCTAACCTAACCTAACCTAACCTAACCTAACCTAACCTAACCTAACCTAACCTAACCTGACCTAACCTAGCCTAACCTAGCCTAGCCTAACCTAGCCTGGCCTAGCCTAGCCTGGCCTAGCCTGGCCTGGCCTAGCCTAACCTAACCTAACTAACCTAACCTAGCCTGGCCTGGCCTGGCCTGGCCTAACCTAGCCTGGCCTGGCCTAGCCTAACCTGGCCTAACCTAACCTAGCCTGGCCTGGCCTGAGCCTGGCCTGGCCTGGCCTGGCCTAACCTAGCCTAGCCTGGCCTGGCCTGGCCTGGCTGGCTGGCCTGGCCTGGCTGGCCTGGCCTGGCCTAACCTAACCTAGCCTAACCTGGCCTAGCCTAGCCTAGCCTGGCCTGGCCTAACCTAACCTGGCCTAGCCTAACCTAACCTAGCCTAACCTAACCTAGCCTAGCCTAGCCTGGCCTGGCCTGGCCTGGCCTAGCCTGGCCTAGCCTGGCCTAACCTAGCCTGGCCTAGCCTGGCCTAACCTAGCCTAGCCTAACCTAGCCTAGCCTGGCCTGGCCTGAAGCCTGGCCTGGCCTGGCCTGACCTGGCCTGGCCTGGCTGGCTGGCCTGGCCTGACCTGGCCTGGCCTAGCCTGGCCTGGCCTGGCCTGGCCTAGCCTAACCTAGCCTGGCCTAGCCTAGCCTGGCCTGGCCTGGCCTGGCCTGAAGCCTGGCCTGGCCTGGCCTGGCCTAGCCTAGCCTAGCCTAACCTAACCTGGCCTAGCCTGGCCTAGCCTGGCCTGGCCTGGCCTGGCCTAACCTAGCCTGGCCTGGCCTGGCCTGGCCTGACCTGGCCTGGCCTGTGGCCTGGCCTGGCCTGACCTGGCCTGGCCTAACCTAACCTGGCCTAGCCTGGCCTGGCCTGGCCTGGCCTGAGCCTGGCCTGGCCACAGCCTGGCCTGGCCTAGCCTGGCCTGGCCTGGCTGGCCTGGCCTGAGCCTGGCCTGGCCTAGCCTGGCCTGGCCTGAAGCCTGGCCTGGCCTAGCCTAACCTAGCCTAACCTGGCCTAGCCTGGCCTAACCTAACCTGGCCTAACCTAGCCTGGCCTGGCCTAGCCTAACCTAACCTAACCTAACCTAGCCTAGCCTGGCCTGGCCTGACCTGGCCTGGCCTAACCTAACCTAACCTAACCTAGCCTGGCCTGGCCTGGCTGGCTGGCCTGGCCTGGCCTGAAGCCTGGCCTGGCCTAGCCTAACCTAGCCTAGCCTAACCTAACCTAACCTAGCCTGGCCTGGCCTGGCCTGGCCTAACCTAACCTAACCTAACCTAGCCTAACCTGGCCTAGCCTGGCCTGGCCTAGCCTAACCTAACCTGGCCTAACCTAGCCTAGCCTAACCTAACCTAGCCTAACCTAGCCTGGCCTGGCCTGTGGCCTGGCCTGGCCTGACCTGGCCTGGCCTAGCCTAACCTAACCTAGCCTGGCCTGGCCTGGCCTGAAGCCTGGCCTGGCCTGAAGCCTGGCCTGGCTGGCTGGCCTGGCCTGTGGCCTGGCCTGGCCTGGCCTGGCCTGGCCTAGCCTAGCCTAGCCTAGCCTAGCCTGGCCTGGCCTGGCCTAGCCTAGCCTACGCATACCCACCCTCGCGAGAGCGGGTTATGTCGGACTCGCACCGACTAAAACCCACGGTGTTCCTTCTGCCCACCGAGTGCTGTGCATACGGGTACGCTTGAGCATTCGTCCGCGTGCACAGCAGTGGCGGCTCGCTCTTGCGGGCCCCGGCCGTTGGTAACCTTTATGGAGAGCGCGCGGGAACACGTGGCGCGCTCTCACCTCGCTGACTCATTTTTGAGCTACGGACCCCTGGCCCATAGCTCGAGTCGTATCAGGGCGGAATGGCGAGCGCATACGCTCTGCGTCTTCGCCCGATGCGGCGTCTGTTCGGATCTGAGGCGGTTGACTCCCGACCTCGCTCCGCCTCCTCCTTGGTGGACATCACTGCCTCGCAGTAGATGCGCACTGCTGCCCATGCCTCTCGGCTGTCGACCATAGCGCGAACCACGGCCGGCAGCGACAGGTCCTCTCCGACTACGGCACTGGAGTGCCCGACGCTGTTCCGCCCATCGGGGACACCTCTCCAGCGTGTGCTGGGCCGTGTTCGGCAGCCGTCACAGTGGTGACAGCTCTCGTTTGGTTCCTCTGATCATGCAGGTACTTCCCGAAGCATCCATGCCCCGAAAGCACCTGCGACAACCGGAAGGTGAGCACCCGTGACGTCTATTCAGCCACTGCACGAGGACTGGACGTACTGCCTCTATGGTCGTGGTTCCGGCCCGCTGTCGAAGTGCATGCTGCCACCTCCGCACCATGACCCTTCGACGCTCCGCCCTCGCCGCATCAACCTCCTCCTCGTGGGTGGGAACTGGCGCACCGCGATCAAGCTCTCACGCCAAAGAAGACGTTTCGCCTCCAGTTCCCAGGGAGGGGACGCCGCCAGCACACGCCGCCTCGTGGGACACCGTGTGATACCCCGGATCGCTCTGATTGCCATCGCCCTCTGGGGCCTTTGCAGAAGAGCGATTGTCCGGCTATTCAGAGCGTCACTCCACACGGGTGCCCCGTACAGCGCCATGGAGCGCACCATGCCCAGGTACAGGCGCCGACAAGCCGCATTCGACCTTCGATATCTGGCAGCAAGCCGCCGACGCCGCCGCACGCAACAGCCTGGGCAATAAGCCTAGGAAGTGCACCTCGAAGTTCCATCGGCTTCGGTTCAGTGAGTCCCAGATATTTCATCTGGGACTTAATGCCGATGCGAACTCCGCCCACCACGATGTGCAGTCCCGAGGGTGGCGCGTTCCGAGTCGGAAAACACAAGGCCTCAGACTTGTTGAGGGCCAATTCCTCAAGACCTGATAATGACCCACTACGTGGGCCACTCCCGCTGTAGCACGTATGGTGCACTCCCTATAGGTGCCGCCCTTGCCGTCACCAAGGTGTCGTCGGCGTAGCAAGTTACGCAGAGGCCTCGCAGTAGGGATCCGCGAAGCACCCAGTCGTAGCCGATGTTCCACAGGAGCGGTCCGAGAACCGAACCCTGTGGGACACCGCACGACACTACGCGACTATGCCACGCGTTCCGACACCTGTACGCCACCGACCTGCCCGAGAGATACGATGCAATCATGCGCTGGAGGTAGTTCGGCGCAGTGATACCGGAGTGCCTCCCTGATGCAACTCCAGGGCAAGGTGTTGAAGGCGTTGGCGATGTCAAGAGACACCGCCAAGACGACTCACCCGGGCGACTGCTTCCTCCGCCGTCCTCTTCACTCGCATGATCGCATGTATCGTGGACCTGCCCTCGCGAAACCGAATTGGCTATCCAAACTGGACCGACCCCCACCAGATGCTGGACGAGGCGACCGGCAATAACACGCTCAAAGAGCTTTGCCACCTCGTCCAGCATTCATAGCCGGTACGCAGAGGGCGAGTCCTCGGCGCCCTTCCTCAGGACCGTGCCTGCTCTTTCCACACCCGCGGGAAACGGCCCCGCGTTAGGCAGGCATCGAAGAGTCCTCTGAGTTTGCCCTCGAGAGCGCCGGATGCTAGGACCCACGCACGGCCAGGTACACCGTCGGGTCCTGGGGCCGTATTCCTTGAACGGAGTCGAAGAATCGCGGCCCCGAACTCTCCCGGGGTTACCGGCGGTACCAGCTCGTCCCCGCCAGCAACCGCATCCAGCGCAGTCGGAGCCATGGTCGGCGGCGTGTGTTCCTCCCTCTCGGGGAACAGGGCTGCAACCACTGCGTCCACGAACTGGGGCTGGAGACTTTGCGTCAGAGGGGGTGCCCATGGGCGAAGTTTCCCCCGCACCATGCGGTATGGGCGGCCCCACGGATCACGGTTCAGAGTCTCCAGCAGCTCGATTCTCGGCCCAGCCTTGGCCTCACCAATGGCGATTTGAAGACGAAGCTTGGCCCTCCCGTAAGCGTCGCGCAACGATGACTCGGCCGCATCGTCACGGCGTCTCCTCCGGCGTTGCCTCGTGTACTGGCGTCTCGCGACTACGCACGCAGTGCGCAGCACAGCGATGTCGGCGGACCACCAGTACACCTGCCTTTTCGGCGGTCGAGGCCCCAACCGTGGCATCGACGCATCGCAGACGCGAGTCATCGACGCGCGAAGCGCCACCGCTTCGTCTTCCACGCAGTGGTTGCTGCACCTCGGGGAAACCCACGATTCCACCAGGGAAGCCTCGATGAGAACTTCCCCGTCGAGGTGCTTGAGTGCCCATCGCGGGCCGTCGCCACGGACGACCGCTCGCCCGGATCGGACCGGAGCCGCGTCGGAATCGGAGACGCTGAAGCGGATATACAAATGATCCGACAGCGTCTCCACACCGGACACGACTTCCCACCCGTGAACCCGGCGCGCCATGGATGTGCTGGCGAAGGACAGGTCCACAACGGAGTTTCCCCTGGGGCCGAACGCAAGTGGGTTCCGAACCACGGTTGAGCAGACAGAGTCCTACGGACAGTGCCCACCCCTCCAGGAACGTCCCCCGCGTATCGGTGGCAGAACAGCCCCAAACGGTGTTCTTGGCGTTGAAGTCACCCATCACCAAAATAGGATGAGGGTGACTCCTGCCAATGAGAGCTCCGACTCGCCTAAGAGTCCTCGAACTCGGAGCGGCTTCTGCTGGGGGACAATAAATGCCAATAATGACTATCCCCCCCACCAGCGCCGCAACGAACCCGCGACCCTTCTCCACCCAATCCATGGGCGGGGCGCCAGCAGTCGTCCGAGCAACTACCGCGACCAGTCCCTCCTCGTCTCCCGCCCAGCCATCCCTTTCTGGAACCAGGTAGGGTTCCGAAACGACGGCCACGTGTGTCAACCACTGTGCCATACTCTGAAAGAGCAGATCTTGTGCTCTAGCACAGTGGTTAACGTTCGCCTGAACTACGTGAAGGCCGTAGCTCATTGCGAGGCCGGTTTCGGATCCTCCTCCATTGCCTCCACCTGTGGTTGCTGGCTGGCCGGTTGCTTCTGTGGCAACGAGCGAGCTGGCCTTTTCCCTCTCTTGGGAGGCGCGGTGCAGGCCCTTCCTCCCATCCTGTGGTCGGCCGGTTTTTTGGCTGCGACACACACAGCGCAACGCGGGTTGGCGGAGCACTGCGCTGCCTTGTGGCCAGACTGACCACAACGGAAGCACAGCTCCCCCCGGTCGACTGTGGCGTCGCACTGGGCCCTCACATGTCCCGACTCCATGCAGCGGAAACACCTCAGAGGTGTGGGCACCACTGCTTCGCCACGGCTGAGACCCACGAGATCATCAGCCTTCCGCCGTCGGCGACCTTTTGGCTGCCGCCACGGGACATCGGACCCAGGCCACCCCAAGTCCTGCAGCATCCCGAAGGATCTGGCTGCGCCGACCGCCTCCTTGGAGCAGCCACCGGCCTTGGCCACAGCTGTCACCACCTCCTCCACAGTGGCGGAGTCATCCAGACCGGCAACTCTGACCTCCACTGTCTTTGCTGGTCTGGTTATCCGAACACCTTTGGATGCAAGCGCCTCCCTCAATTTATCGGCAAGGCCGTCCGCCCTGTCGCCGCTGTCTGCGCCGGGGATTTCGAACATACGCGCCCCCGTGGCGCATGTGCGGAACCGCAGGTCTGTTATCCCGAGGGAAGCGAGGTCGACTTTTCTCTTCGCCTCGGTGATAACCTCCGCATAGGTAACACCTGCCGCCACCGCTTCAGGCGCCAGTGTCACCACGACAGCGGCCGATCTAGGAGTGGCAATCTTCGCTGGCCTCGGTGCAGGATTGCCAGGACTCTTGACGACCTTGCCGCCTTTGCTCGGAGCCCCTTTCACCGTAGTCCACGGTTCCTCCATGGACTGAGGTGCTGGTGGTAGAGATAGGGACTCTGTTACCTTCTCGCTCTCCTTAGCGGGCTTGCTCCGCTTTCTCCTTCCCCTCATGCGGCCTTGGAGCCACAGAACCCCAGCGACGACTGCCCGTTCGCTACTAGCCAAAATGGCAGGCGGCTTCGGGACAGCCGGGTGCCGGGGGTGAAGGACCGGCAGAGGCGGTAGGCACCGCATACCCCGCATCTGCCGCCAACGGAGGACGGAGGCGCTGGGAGTGAGGCGGTCCCAAAGCCGCGAATCTGGCGTTCATCATTGTCCCCACTTGACAGATGATTGAACGTACCAGATCCTCGTTGCCCTCAGCTGGAATTGGGCCACGTTCGCTGGGCTTCTCCATGCGCAGTCGCATCTCCGCCACCTCTTTGCGCAACTGCTCAACCTCACCTTGCAAGCGGGCATTGCTCGCCTGCAGCCTCCTGGTTTCATCGGAGGTGCAACGACTCTGTAGTGCTTGGGCGTCCGCCTTTATCGCTTCTGCGGCGTCTTTCAGCGCCTTAATCCATGTGCCCTTCAGGTTTTTCGACTTACAGGCAACCTTGTTTATGAGTGCGATGTTGTCCTCAATCTTCTTGCCCAGTTGCGACGCCGCCTGGAAGTCGTCATCATTCGACGACGACTCGGACAGGGTTGTTAATCTGTCGGCGCGGAGCTGTCGGGCTGCAGATGCGACCTCTCTCTCTGCCTCCATCCTCTCCTCATCCCTTAATGCAGCGACTGCCGCCTGTTTGGCCTTGGCAAGGCCATATTCCTCTGTCGCTGGAGGTCGCCCTCGACCTCTTTGGCAGATGTTCTTGCCACAGTTATGCCAGTCCTCATTGTGGCCCGTTATCGGACCAAAACCGCAACCTGCGTCCGTAGACGGTCGCTTTCTCCCCGCACAAATCTTCTCCTTCAAGGACTCTACGCTCTGCATAGAGTCGCTCTCTCCTCCTCACTCATCTCCAACATGTTTTTGGTTTGTGTTTTAAATTCCATATTAATTCCCACGATTATAGGACGAAGTAAAGGTCGGTCCCCGGGTGACGCCTATTCCGGTGACAAGGCTACATACTGTGGGGGTCGCCTGGTACCCACAGGTTTTTAAGACTTCGCTGTCTGATTTTTTATAGAGGTTTACTCCTCGCGGGCCGGCCAGTTAAGGCAAGCCCTCCGCTCCACTGCACTTCGACGTACCCCATTATCGTCAACACTGGGGTCTTTGACGAAAGTACAGCGGGTTACGGCGCGCTGGGAGAGCCGACGTAACTCCCCAGTTTTGGACGGTTGAGTGCCCGGCGGCAGTGTGAGTGCACACCGAGCCCGTCCCTCCACTATGAGCATTAGGCACTGGAAACGATATATCGTCACCAGTTCCTAATACCCACCATCATTTGTTGCCTTTCCCCCGGATACTTTGATCAAGGAGAAATGCAACCTCCCACAACGCTCGACGGTTGAGTGCCCGGCGGCAGTGTTATTGCACACCGAGCCCGTCCCTCCACTATGAGCATTAGGCACTGGAAACGACGTATCGCCACCAGTTCCCAATGCACACCCTCATTTTGTTGCCTTTCCCCGGATACTTTGATCAAGGAGAAATGCAGCCTCCACCCTCGCATTGGGCACTGAGAACGACGTATCGCCACCAGTTCCCAATGCACACCCTCATTTTGTTGCCTTTCCCCCGGATACTTTGATCAAGGAGAAATGCAACCTCCACAACGCTCGACGGTTGAGTGCCCGGCGGCAGTGTGAGTGCACACCGAGCCCGTCCCACCACTATGAGCATTAGGCACTGGAAACGATATATCGTCACCAGTTCCCAATGTACACCCTCATTTTGTTGCCTTTCCCCCGGATACTTTGATCAAGGAGAAATGCAACCTCCACAACGCTCGACGGTTGAGTGCCCGGCGGCAGTGTGAGTGCACACCGAGCCCGTCCCTCCACTATGAGCATTAGGCACTGGAAACGATATATCGTCACCAGTTCCTAATACCCACCATCATTTGTTGCCTTTCCCCGGATACTTTGATCAAGGAGAAATGCAGCCTCCACCCTCGCATTGGGCACTGAGAACGACGTATCGCCACCAGTTCCCAATGCACACCCTCATTTTGTTGCCTTTCCCCCGGATACTTTGATCAAGGAGAAATGCAACCTCCACCCTCGCATTGGGCACTGAGAACGACGTATCGCCACCAGTTCCCAATGCACACCCTCATTTTGTTGCCTTTCCCCCGGATACTTTGATCAAGGAGAAATGCAACCTCCACAACGCTCGACGGTTGAG
Source organism: Teinopalpus imperialis (assembly GCA_029286865.1). NCBI lineage: Eukaryota > Metazoa > Arthropoda > Insecta > Lepidoptera > Papilionidae > Teinopalpus > Teinopalpus imperialis. Next base: position 75,543 of record JAGSMU010000168.1, read on the forward strand.
TGCCCGGCGGCAGTGTGAGTGCACACCGAGCCCGTCCCTCCACTATGAGCATTAGGCACTGGAAACGATATATCGTCACCAGTTCCTAATACCCACCATCATTTGTTGCCTTTCCCCGGATACTTTGATCAAGGAGAAATGCAGCCTCCACCCTCGCATTGGGCACTGAGAACGACGTATCGTCACCAGTTCCCAATGCACACCCTCATTTTGTTGCCTTTCCCCGGATACTTTGATCAAGGAGAAATGCAACCCCCCTGCCACTCCACTGTGCCCTCCGCTTATCAGAGGGACACGCAGAGCAGCTATCCCCCCCTGTCAGAACATTCGCCACTGGCAACAACGTGTCATCACCAGTGCCCAGGGTGCACCGTCCCGGCGTTGCCTTTCCCCGGATACGTATCAGTGTTCAACGACCAGGCACTCGAGGAGGTTTTCTGACGTGGCACCCCAACCTAACCTAACCTTTTTTTTTTTTTTTTTTTTTTTTTTTTTTTTTTTTTTTTTTTTTTTTTTTTTTTTTTTTTTTTTTTTTTTTTTTTTTTTTTTTTTTTTTTTTTTTTTTTTTTTTTTTTTTTTTTTTTTTTTTTTTTTTTTTTTTTTTTTTTTTTTTTTTTTTTTTTTTTTTTTTTTTTTTTTTTTTTTTTTTTTTTTTTTTTTTTTTTTTTTTTTTTTTTTTTTTTTTTTTTTTTTTTTTTTTTTTTTTTTTTTTTTTTTTTTTTTTTTTTTTTTTTTTTTTTTTTTTTTTTTTTTTTTTTTTTTTTTTTTTTTTTTTTTTTTTTTTTTTTTTTTTTTTTTTTTTTTTTTTTTTTTTTTTTTTTTTTTTTTTTTTTTTTTTTTTTTTTTTTTTTTTTTTTTTTTTTTTTTTTTTTTTTTTTTTTTTTTTTTTTTTTTTTTTTTTTTTTTTTTTTTTTTTTTTTTTTTTTTTTTTTTTTTTTTTTTTTTTTTTTTTTTTTTTTTTTTTTTTTTTTTTTTTTTTTTTTTTTTTTTTTTTTTTTTTTTTTTTTTTTTTTTTTTTTTTTTTTTTTTTTTTTTTTTTTTTTTTTTTTTTTTTTTTTTTTTTTTTTTTTTTTTTTTTTTTTTTTTTTTTTTTTTTTTTTTTTTTTTTTTTTTTTTTTTTTTTTTTTTTTTTTTTTTTTTTTTTTTTTTTTTTTTTTTTTTTTTTTTTTTTTTTTTTTTTTTTTTTTTTTTTTTTTTTTTTTTTTTTTTTTTTTTTTTTTTTTTTTTTTTTTTTTTTTTTTTTTTTTTTTTTTTTTTTTTTTTTTTTTTTTTTTTTTTTTTTTTTTTTTTTTTTTTTTTTTTTTTTTTTTTTTTTTTTTTTTTTTTTTTTTTTTTTTTTTTTTTTTTTTTTTTTTTTTTTTTTTTTTTTTTTTTTTTTTTTTTTTTTTTTTTTTTTTTTTTTTTTTTTTTTTTTTTTTTTTTTTTTTTTTTTTTTTTTTTTTTTTTTTTTTTTTTTTTTTTTTTTTTTTTTTTTTTTTTTTTTTTTTTTTTTTTTTTTTTTTTTTTTTTTTTTTTTTTTTTTTTTTTTTTTTTTTTTTTTTTTTTTTTTTTTTTTTTTTTTTTTTTTTTTTTTTTTTTTTTTTTTTTTTTTTTTTTTTTTTTTTTTTTTTTTTTTTTTTTTTTTTTTTTTTTTTTTTTTTTTTTTTTTTTTTTTTTTTTTTTTTTTTTTTTTTTTTTTTTTTTTTTTTTTTTTTTTTTTTTTTTTTTTTTTTTTTTTTTTTTTTTTTTTTTTTTTTTTTTTTTTTTTTTTTTTTTTTTTTTTTTTTTTTTTTTTTTTTTTTTTTTTTTTTTTTTTTTTTTTTTTTTTTTTTTTTTTTTTTTTTTTTTTTTTTTTTTTTTTTTTTTTTTTTTTTTTTTTTTTTTTTTTTTTTTTTTTTTTTTTTTTTTTTTTTTTTTTTTTTTTTTTTTTTTTTTTTTTTTTTTTTTTTTTTTTTTTTTTTTTTTTTTTTTTTTTTTTTTTTTTTTTTTTTTTTTTTTTTTTTTTTTTTTTTTTTTTTTTTTTTTTTTTTTTTTTTTTTTTTTTTTTTTTTTTTTTTTTTTTTTTTTTTTTTTTTTTTTTTTTTTTTTTTTTTTTTTTTTTTTTTTTTTTTTTTTTTTTTTTTTTTTTTTTTTTTTTTTTTTTTTTTTTTTTTTTTTTTTTTTTTTTTTTTTTTTTTTTTTTTTTTTTTTTTTTTTTTTTTTTTTTTTTTTTTTTTTTTTTTTTTTTTTTTTCCGCAGGACCTCACACTTAATGTTGTCCCTGGGACAGTCGCCAGCCAACGAAACAGCCGCCACCACTTCCTCCACCGAGACCGAGTCATCAAGACCGGACACTTTTATCTCGGCGGTCTTTGCCGGTCTTGAGACCCTGACCGCTTTGCCCGCTGCGGTGAGAACCTCCCTCAACTTCTGAGCGAGGGCGTCTGCCTTGTCCCGCTGTCTGCGCCGGGGATCTCGAACATTCGAGCCTGTGGCGCAGATGCGGAAACGCATCTCGGTTATCCCGAGGGTGGCGAGGTTTATTTTCGCCTTCGCCTCGGTGATCACCTCAATGTAGGTGACGCCCGCTGCCACAGCCTGGCCTGGCCTAGCCTAGCCTAACCTAACCTAGCCTAGCCTGGCCTAGCCTGGCCTAGCCTGGCCTGGCCTGGCTGGCCTGGCCTGGCTGGCCTGGCCTGGCTGGCCTGGCCTGGCCTGGCTGGCCTGGCCTGGCCTAGCCTGGCCTAGCCTAGCCTAACCTAACCTAGCCTGGCCTAGCCTGGCCTGGCCTGGCCTAGCCTGGCCTGGCCTGGCCTAGCCTGGCCTGGCCTAGCCTAGCCTAGCCTGGCCTAGCCTAGCCTGGCCTGGCCTGGCCTGGCCTGGCCTGGCCTAGCCTAGCCTAACCTAGCCTAGCCTGGCCTGGCCTGGCTGGCCTGGCCTGGCCTAGCCTAGCCTAACCTAACCTAGCCTAGCCTAGCCTAACCTAGCCTGGCCTAGCCTGGCCTAGCCTAGCCTGGCCTGGCCTGGCCTGAGCCTGGCCTGGCCTGGCCTGGCCTAGCCTGGCCTGGCCTAGCCTAGCCTGGCCTGGCCTGGCTGGCCTGGCCTGGCCTAGCCTAGCCTAGCCTAGCCTGGCCTAGCCTGGCCTGGCCTAGCCTAGCCTGGCCTGGCCTAGCCTAGCCTGGCCTAGCCTAGCCTGGCCTAGCCTGGCCTGGCCTGGCTGGCCTGGCCTGGCCTGAGCCTGGCCTGGCCTAGCCTAGCCTAACCTAACCTAACCTAACTAACCTAACCTAGCCTGGCCTGGCCTGGCCTGGCTGGCCTGGCCTGGCCTGGCCTGGCCTGGCCTGGCCTGGCTGGCCTGGCCTGGCTGGCCTGGCCTGGCCTAGCCTGGCCTAGCCTAGCCTAACCTAGCCTAGCCTAACCTAGCCTAGCCTAGCCTGGCCTAGCCTGGCCTGGCCTGGCCTGGCCTGGCCTAGCCTGGCCTGGCCTAGCCTAGCCTAGCCTAGCCTGGCCTAGCCTAGCCTAACCTAACCTAGCCTGGCCTGGCCTGGCCTAGCCTGGCCTAGCCTAGCCTAGCCTAACCTAGCCTGGCCTAGCCTAGCCTAGCCTAGCCTAACCTAGCCTAGCCTAGCCTAACCTAACCTATCCTAACCTAACCTAACCTAACCTATCCTAACCTAACCTATCCTAACCTAACCTAGCCTGGCCTAGCCTAGCCTAGCCTGGCCTGGCCTAGCCTAGCCTAGCCTGGCCTGGCCTGGCTGGCCTGGCCTGGCCTGGCCTAGCCTAGCCTGGCCTGGCCTAGCCTAGCCTAGCCTGGCCTGGCCTGGCTGGCCTGGCCTGGCCTAGCCTAGCCTAACCTAACCTAGCCTAGCCTGGCCTGGCCTGGCCTGGCCTAGCCTAGCCTAACCTAACCTAGCCTAGCCTAGCCTAGCCTGGCCTAGCCTAGCCTAACCTAACCTAGCCTGGCCTAGCCTGGCCTAGCCTAGCCTAACCTAACCCTAACCACCTATATCTTTGTGTATTAGAGTCTTAAGCATTCCAAATTGGTTTTGTTGTAGCATTTGTTCAGTGTAATCGTTAGACAGTCATCCTGCGCCGCATTTAGGCCATTTCTAGTCTAGTTGTAATCAGTTATTTTTAGTTTCATAATTACGTAATTTTATTCCATTTGTAAAAATTTTCATGTCTTCGTTTTCGTGCTGATTTTGTAACCTAACCTAACCACCTATATCTTTGTGTATTAGAGTCTTAAGCATTCCAAATTGGTTTTGTTGTAGCATTTGTTCAGTGTAATCGTTAGACAGTCATCCTGCGCCGCATTTAGGCCATTTCTAGTCTAGTTGTAATCAGTTATTTTTAGTTTCATAATTACGTAATTTTATTCCATTTGTAAAAATTTTCATGTCTTCGTTTTCGTGCTGATTTTGTAACCTAACCTAACTAACCTAACCTAGCCTGGCCTGGCCTGGCCTGACCTGGCCTGGCCTAGCCTGGCCTGGC
>JAGSMU010000168.1:87500-196947 GCA_029286865.1 Teinopalpus imperialis
AGTTGTAATCAGTTATTTTTAGTTTCATAATTACGTAATTTTATTCCATTTGTAAAATTTTCATGTCTTCGTTTTCGTGCTGATTTTGTAACCTAACCTAACCTAACCTAGCCTAGCCTAACCTAACCTATCCTAACCTAACCTATCCTAACCTAACCTAGCCTAACCTAGCCTAACCTAGCCTAGCCTAGCCTAGCCTAGCCTAACCTAACCTAGCCTAGCCTGGCCTGGCCTGAGCCTGGCCTGGCCTAGCCTAGCCTAGCCTGGCCTAGCCTAACCTAGCCTAGCCTGGCCTAGCCTAACCTAACCTAACCTATCCTAACCTAACCTAGCCTAGCCTGGCCTGGCCTGAGCCTGGCCTGGCCTAGCCTGGCCTAGCCTAACCTAACCTATCCTAACCTAACCTAGCCTAGCCTGGCCTGGCCTGGCCTAGCCTAACCTAACCTAACCTAACTAACCTAACCTAGCCTAGCCTAGCCTGGCCTAGCCTAGCCTAACCTAACCTATCCTAACCTAACCTAGCCTAGCCTAACCTAGCCTAGCCTGGCCTAGCCTAACCTAACCTAACCTAACCTAACCTAGCCTAACCTAACCTAGCCTAGCCTAGCCTGGCCTGGCCTAGCCTAGCCTAGCCTGGCCTAGCCTAGCCTAGCCTGGCCTGGCCTGGCCTAGCCTAACCTAGCCTAACCTAACCTAGCCTAACCTAACCTAGCCTAACCTAGCCTAGCCTAACCTAGCCTAACCTAACCTAACTCTAACCTAACTCTAACTTAACTTAACTTAACTCTAACTCTAACCTAACCTAGCCTAACCTAGCCTAGCCTGGCCTAGCCTGGCCTGGCCTGAGCCTGGCCTGGCCTAGCCTAACCTAACCTAACCTATCCTAACCTAACCTAACCTAACCTATCCTAACCTAACCTAGCCTAACCTAGCCTAGCCTGGCCTAGCCTAACCTAGCCTAACCTAGCCTAGCCTAGCCTAGCCTAGCCTGGCCTGGCCTAGCCTAACCTAACCTAGCCTAGCCTGGCCTGGCCTGGCCTAGCCTAACCTAACCTAGCCTAGCCTAGCCTGGCCTAGCCTAACCTAGCCTAGCCTGGCCTGGCCTGGCCTGGCCTAGCCTAGCCTAGCCTAGCCTAGCCTAACCTAGCCTAGCCTAACCTGGCCTAACCTAACCTAACCTAACTCTAACTCTAACCTAACCTAGCCTAGCCTGGCCTGGCCTAGCCTAACCTAGCCTAACCTAACCTAGCCTAGCCTAACCTAACCTAACCTAACCTAGCCTAACCTAACCTATCCTAACCTAACCTAACCTAACCCTGAGACAAAACCCGGATATGTGGCAGGCCTTAGTGAACAAGAAAGTCAGAGTAGGATACCAGATCGTGACCGCCATCGACCAACTCTCGGTAACACAATGCTACAAATGTCTGGGTTTTGTCATTTGGGCAAGTATGCGAAGGTCCAACAAATTGTGGCTACTGCTCGGTATTTCCATGATAACAGAGACCGCCCGGCACGCACAGGACCACCTCGCTGCACAAACTGTCTAAAAATCGAAACGCAACGCCGACGCTACACACCCTGCCTAGCAGCAGCGAACAATGCGAAGTGTGGCAAAGTGGGATGGGATAGCTAGATCAAGGTCAAGCATAACGACACGGGCCACACGAATATCAATAATGGTGCCAGATTTTTCTCCCTATGGTCATTAAGATCCTTCAAGCCAACCTGGAAGGCTTTGCTGCAACCAAGGAGATAATTAACACCGCATCCATGGAAGGCTACGCACTGCTCCTCCTCCAGGAACCCTACGGGCACCAAAACCACCTAACCTGCTCAGCTAGGATTATACAGGACTCAGCCGCACTTGGACCAGTCAAGTCTGCGGCGGTCGTCTACACGACTCACTACAGATCTCGACGCACCAGAGCCTAATCTCTAAAAACATCGTTGCCTTTAAACTACAACTTGGAGATACAGATATAGAGTGGCTACTGCCCACCTGAGGGCAACCAAAACATTGATGACGACCTAAGATCCTTAGACCTCCTCCTTGACAGTTTATAGGAACGCAGGAAGTCTTGATAGCCGGGGATCCTCAACAAAAGCTCTTGGTGGGGAAGTCAAAGGAAGACAGCAGAGGCAGAAAGGCTGCGGACTTCTTGGCGAGCAGAGGTCTTAACGTCCTCAACCGGGGATCAACCCCACCTTCTTCACCCTGAGGGACGGTAAAGACCTACGCCAGTCACATTGACGTCACGGCTGTTTCCACCAACCTCCTCCCTAACGCCATAAACTGGAGAATTAACCCGGACTTCGGATGCTTATCGGACCACAGACCGATCACCTACGATCTCTATGCTTCGCCTCTCGAAACCAACCTTGTGACCCAAACCAGCCACTAGGGTTTACAACACTGGAAAAGCGGACTGGATGAAATTCAAACAGTCATTGTCCATCGAGCTTAGGCAGAGAGGATCGGGTCATGGACTGGAGTCAGTCAAAGGAAGCCAAGACCTCGATAATATAGTCGCAAGTCTCCAGGAAGGTGTGACAAAGGCCTGCGACGCATCTATCCCAAGGATAAAAGACAAGATCCCAGCCAGACCATCACACTGGTGGAACCGCGAACTCGATTCTCAAAGGAAAACCGTAAGGAGACCTGAGGAAGATCAGCGCGCCAACAACTGCAGAAGGCCTTTCGTGATAGCCGACTATCTGCGGGCTAAAGACATCTACAAACAGAAGATCCAGTCGGCTATCACGGAGAGCTGGAGGAACTTCTGCACAGGACAAGATAAGGAAACCTTGTGGGAGCGAATCTACCGGGTGCTAAAGGTTTGTGGCGAAAGAAGAGAAGATATGCAGCTGTCGGATCCTCTTACGGGCGGACCGCTCGCCGGAGGACTCGGCGGCCCTTCTTGGCCAGAGCTGTTCTTTCCCAGGACGGTGAACCTGAGACTGATACTGCGGAGCAACGGGAGACCGCAGGGCCCAAAAATAAGCAACTTATCACTGACACTGACGCTCATACTCCCAGTACGACAAACCCACTTCACCCAAGACGAAATAAAATAACGTGTTACACCCACGAACCCCAAGAAGGTCTCTTGCGGCACTGACGGCTTCACAGCGGATATCTGCCTAAATGCCTTCCAAGCTGAACCCACCATCTTCGCTGCGCTCTACAACACCTGCTCCTCAGGGTTGGGCACTTTCCACACCGTGGAAACTGGCCGTAATAAAAGTTATCCCAAAACCGGGAAAAACAGACTATAGCCTTCCCCAAAGCGTACAGACCTATAGGCCTGTTTCCATAATTACGTAATTTTATTCCATTTGTAAAATTTTCATGTCTTCGTTTTTCGTGCTGATTTTGTAACCTAACCTAACCTAGCCTAGCCTGGCCTGGCCTGGCCTGACCTGGCCTGGCCTGGCCTGGCCTGGCCTAGCCTAGCCTGGCCTAGCCTAGCCTGGCCTAGCCTGGCCTAGCCTAGCCTGGCCTGGCCTGGCCTGGCCTGGCCTGGCCTGACCTGGCCTGGCCTAGCCTAGCCTAACCTAGCCTGGCCTAGCCTAGCCTAACCTAGCCTAACCTAACCTAGCCTGGCCTAGCCTAGCCTGGCCTAGCCTGGCCTGGCCTAGCCTAGCCTGGCCTAGCCTAGCCTAACCTAGCCTGGCCTGGCCTGGCCTAGCCTAGCCTAACCTAACCTTAACCTAACCTAACTAACCTAACCTAACCTTAACCTAACCTAACCTAGCCTAGCCTGGCCTGGCCTAGCCTAGCCTGGCCTGGCCTAGCCTAGCCTAACCTAGCCTAACCTAACCTAGCCTAGCCTAGCCTAACCTAACCTAACCTAGCCTAGCCTAACCTAACCTAACTAACCTAACCTAGCCTAGCCTAGCCTGGCCTGGCCTGACCTGGCCTGGCCTGACCTGGCCTGGCCTGACCTGGCCTGGCCTGGCCTGGCCTGGCCTGGCTGGCCTGGCCTGACCTGGCCTGGCCTGACCTGGCCTGGCCTAGCCTGGCCTGGCCTGACCTGGCCTGGCCTAGCCTGGCCTGGCCTAGCCTAGCCTAACCTAACCTTAACCTAACCTAACCTAGCCTGGCCTAGCCTAGCCTAACCTAGCCTAACCTAACCTAACTCTAACCTAACCTAACTAACCTAACCTAGCCTAACCTAACCTAACCTAACCTAGCCTAGCCTGGCCTGGCCTGGCCTAGCCTAGCCTAACCTAGCCTAGCTCTAACCTAACCTAACCTAGCCTAACCTAACCTTAACCTAACCTAACCTAGCCTAGCCTGGCCTGGCCTAGCCTAGCCTGGCCTGGCCTAGCCTAGCCTAACCTAGCCTAACCTAACCTAGCCTAACCTAGCCTAACCTAACCTAGCCTAGCCTAGCCTAACCTAACCTAACCTAACCTAGCCTAGCCTGGCCTGGCCTGAGCCTGGCCTGGCCTGGCCTGAGCCTGGCCTGGCCTGAGCCTGGCCTGGCCTGGCCTGGCCTAGCCTGGCCTGGCCTGGCCTGAGCCTGGCCTGGCCTGAGCCTGGCCTGGCCTAGCCTGGCCTGGCCTGAGCCTGGCCTGGCCTAGCCTGGCCTGGCCTAGCCTAGCCTAACCTAACCTAGCCTAGCCTAGCCTGGCCTAGCCTAGCCTAACCTAGCCTAACCTAACCTAACCTTAACCTAACCTAACCTAACCTAGCCTAACCTAACCTAGCCTAACCTAGCCTAGCCTAGCCTAGCCTAGCCTAGCCTAGCCTAACCTAGCCTAGCCTAGCCTAACCTAACCTAGCCTAACCTAACCTAGCCTAGCCTAGCCTGGCCTAGCCTGGCCTGGCCTGGCCTAGCCTAGCCTAACCTAGCCTAACCTAGCCTAGCCTGGCCTAGCCTAGCCTAACCTAGCCTAGCCTAGCCTAACCTAGCCTAGCCTAGCCTAACCTAACCTAACCTAGCCTAACCTAGCCTAACCTAGCCTAACCTAGCCTAACCTAACCTAGCCTAACCTAACCTAACCTAACTCTAACCTAACCTAGCCTAGCCTAGCCTAGCCTGGCCTAGCCTAGCCTAACCTAGCCTAGCCTAACCTAGCCTAACCTAACCTAGCCTAGCCTAACCTAGCCTAGCCTAGCCTGGCCTGGCCTGGCCTAGCCTAGCCTGGCCTGGCCTAGCCTGGCCTGGCCTGAGCCTGGCCTGGCCTGGCCTAGCCTAGCCTAACCTAACCTAACCTAGCCTAGCCTAACCTAGCCTAGCCTAACCTAACCTTAACCTAACCTAACCTAACCTAACCTTAACCTAACCTAACCTAACCTAACCTAGCCTAGCCTAACCTAACCTAACTCTAACCTAACCTAGCCTAGCCTAACCTAACCTAACTCTAACCTAACCTAACCTAACCTAGCCTAACCTAACCTAGCCTAACCTAGCCTAGCCTAACCTAACCTTAACCTAACCTAACCTAACCTAGCCTAGCCTAACCTAGCCTAACCTAACCTAGCCTAGCCTAACCTAGCCTAGCCTAACCTAACCTAGCCTAGCCTAGCCTAACCTAACCCAACCTAACCTAACTCTAACCTAACCTAACCTAGCCTAGCCTAACCTAGCCTAACCTAACCTAGCCTAGCCTGGCCTAGCCTAGCCTGGCCTAGCCTGGCCTAGCCTAGCCTAGCCTAACCTAACCTTAACCTAACCTAACCTAACCTAACCTAACCTAGCCTAGCCTGGCCTAGCCTAGCCTGGCCTGGCCTGAGCCTGGCCTGGCCTGGCCTGGCCTGGCCTGGCCTAGCCTAGCCTAACCTAACCTAACCTAACCTAGCCTAACCTAGCCTAGCCTAGCCTGGCCTAGCCTAGCCTAACCTAGCCTAGCCTAGCCTGGCCTGGCCTGAGCCTGGCCTGGCCTAGCCTAGCCTGGCCTAGCCTAGCCTAGCCTGGCCTGGCCTGGCCTGGCCTAGCCTAGCCTAGCCTAGCCTAGCCTAACCTAACCTAACCTAACCTAGCCTAACCTAGCCTAGCCTGGCCTAGCCTGGCCTGGCCTGGCCTAGCCTGGCCTAGCCTAGCCTAACCTAACCCAACCTAACCTAACCTAGCCTAGCCTAGCCTAACCTAGCCTAGCCTGGCCTGGCCTGAGCCTGGCCTGGCCTAGCCTAGCCTAGCCTAGCCTAACCTAACCTAACCTAACCTAGCCTAGCCTGGCCTAGCCTGGCCTGGCCTGGCCTGGCCTAGCCTAGCCTAACCTAACCTAGCCTAGCCTAACCTAGCCTAACCTAACCTAGCCTAGCCTAGCCTAACCTAACCTAACCTAACCTAACCTAACCTAACCTAACCTAACCTAACCTAGCCTAACCTAGCCTAGCCTAGCCTAGCCTGGCCTAGCCTAGCCTAACCTAACCTAGCCTAGCCTGGCCTAGCCTGGCCTAGCCTAGCCTAACCTAGCCTAACCTAACCTAACCTAACTCTAACCTAACCTAACCTAACCTTAACCTAACCTAACCTTAACCTAACCTAACCTAGCCTAACCTAGCCTAGCCTAGCCTAACCTAGCCTAGCCTAACCTAACCTAACCTAACCTAACCTAACCTAACCTTAACCTAACCTAACCTAGCCTAGCCTAACCTAACCTAACTCTAACCTAACCTAACCTAGCCTAGCCTGGCCTAGCCTAGCCTGGCCTGGCCTGGCCTGAGCCTGGCCTGGCCTAGCCTAGCCTAACCTAACCTAGCCTAGCCTAACCTAACCTAACCTAACCTAGCCTAGCCTAGCCTAGCCTAACCTAGCCTAGCCTGGCCTGGCCTGGCCTGGCCTAGCCTAGCCTGGCCTAGCCTAGCCTAGCCTAGCCTAACCTAACCTAACCTAGCCTAGCCTAACCTAGCCTAGCCTGGCCTAGCCTAGCCTAACCTATTCCTAATAAAAGAGGCAAAGACTCAAAGGACTCCCAGGTAGAACCCTTGAGCGTAGGGTTCATCCATTCCAACTCCACACCCAGCGCAAAGGAAATTTAACGTATTCCTGGAGATTCGTGAAGCTGGAGATCTCCGAAACATTAACCAAGAGGCTACCCCTAATCTACACCCGATGGTAGCAGCGGGGCAGAGTCGGGCTGCGGTGTCGGTCTGGAGCGATGACCGTGAAAAGACCAGCTCCACCCTGGCCTCCCCGACTACTGCAGCGTTTTTCCAGGCTGAGTTGGCTGCCATAAGAGGAGCACTAGGGCTGGGGTGGAGAGAAGCCCCAAGAATCACACCGGATTGTCTTACTCAGCGACTCCAGATCGGCCCTGCAGTGTATCTGCGATCCGACATCCTCCACCCCTTGGCCTACGAAATACGTGAAATGATGGCCAGGACACTATCAGCCTTAAAATAAAACTAGCTTGGATCAAGGCGCATGCCGGGCCGTTAGGAAACGAACGAGCGGACAAATCCAGCTAAGAAAGCAGCTCTATCATCCAAAAAGAACCCTCACGACCTTCCCTTTCCTTCGCAAAGCATACCATCAGGGAGGAAAACGCTGGCCATCTGGCAGGAACGCTTCAACTCATACAAGTCCAACATTAAGCTGTTCTTCGACGACATTAAGGTCATGCACAGAGTCTTTAAGAGCATGGACCACACTAATCTAAGAACACACAACATTTACGGTCACGGAGAGCCTAAGGAATACCTCTACAAATTTAAGTTGGCGGATGATCCATTCTGTGCTTGCGATGAGACCCACGAGACAATCGCGCATATCATCACCATTAAATGCCACGCTTCGCCACACTGCGTCTCGACTGCGAGCACAGAATGGACCACACCATCGCCGAGAACACCATAGTGCAATTAGTGAGGAGTGAAGATACGCGCGAGACCTTCATAAAATTCTGCTTAACTGTGATGCGTCGAGTGGCTAGATCAAACGGTTCAACTGTAGCAAATTAAACTCTAATCAAAAAGTGAACTAAAACCCCAAACGGGAAATTTATCTAATCCTCAATCGAACCTAGTCAAATTCTAATTCTCATTATTCTTTATTATCACATGATTAATTCATAAATAATGCCAATAATTTCATTCAACCGCATTTATTAAATCAATCCCTTATTATTTATTGTATATTTTTAAACCTAAGTATTGTACATTATCCATTTACTCTAATGGAACACAAACTTATCGGCTCAAGCCACTCAAAACGAATATAATAATTATTTTACTCAAATATTCACAATCACCCAGGAACTTGCGAACCCTTGCCTTTTTGTAATCGCAATAATTTGTAATGGTCTCGAGTACTGCTGCTTGATTCCTGCGTGAAACAGGCAGTCAAGAAAACTCGCAAACCAAAACCTCTCATGCAATGTTACCCACAGCTCCACAAATAGTCATAAAAGTAAATTCAATATAAATAATTGTAAATTGATTTAGATAAAATAAAATTAAAATAAATGTATCCTACTGAAGTCGAATGCATTATAAAATAAAATTAAGTTATATAAACTATAGCAAAGCCTATTATGTACAAAATGTATAAAAATAAATTGAATTTTTACTTGTATAATATTACTATACCAGCTAATCGTAACGCCGGCCAGGACTGAAATTTAATTTTAATAAAAAAAAAAAAAAAAAAAAAAAAAAAAAAAAAAAAAAAAAAAAAAAAAAAAAAAAAAAAAAAAAAAAAAAAAAAAAAAAAAAAAAAAAAAAAAAAAAAAAAAAAAAAAAAAAAAAAAACCTAACCTAACCTAACCTAACCTAACCTAACCTAACCTAACCTAACCTAACCTAACCTAACCTAACCTAACCTAACCTAACCTAACCTAACCTAACCTAACCTAACCTAAATCCCAACTCTAACCTAACCTAACCTAACTCTAACTCTAACTCTAACTTAAATTTAACTTAACTTAACTTAACTTAACTTAACTTAACTCTAACTTAACCTAACTTAACTCTAACTTAACTTAACTTAACTCTAACTCTAACTTAACTCTAACTCTAACTTAACCTAACTTAACTTAAATCCTAACTTAACTCTAACTCTAACTCTAACTTAACTCTAACTTAACTCTAACTTAACTCTAACTCTAACTTAAATCCTAACTTAAATTTAACTTAACTTAACCTAACTCTAACTTAACTTAACTTAAATTTAACTTAACTCTAACCTAACTTAACTCTAACTTAACCTAACTTAACTTAACTTAACTTAACCTAACTCTAACCTAATCCTAACTTAACTTCAACTTAACCTAACTTAAATCCTAACTTAACTCTAACTCTAATCCCAACTCTAACTCTAACCTAACTTAACCTAACTTAACTCTAACTTAAATCCTAACTCTAACTTAACCTAACTTAACCTAACTTAACTTAACTTAATCCTAACTTAAATCCTAACTTAACTTAACTTAACCTAACCTAACTTAACCTAACTCTAACCTAACCTAACCTAACCTAACTCTAATCCCAACTCTAACTCTAATCCTAACTCTAACCTAATCCTAACTTAAATCCTAACTCTAACTTAACCTAACCTAACTTAACTTAACTTAACTCTAACCTAACTTAACCTAACTTAACCTAACTTAAATCCTAACTCTAACCTAACTCTAACTTAACTCTAACTTAACTCTAACTCTAATCCCAACTTAACCTAACCTAACTTAACTTAACTCTAACCTAACTCTTAACTCTAACTTAACCTAACTCTAACCTAACCTAACTTAACCTAACTCTAACCTAACTTAACTTAACCTAACCTAACCTAATCCTAACCTAACCTAACCTAACTCTAACTCTAACCTAACCTAACTCTAATCCCAACTCTTAACCTAACCTAACTTAACTCTAACCTAACTCTAACTCTAACTCTAACCTAATCCTAACCTAACCCAACTCTAACTTAACCTAACTCTAACCTTAACTCTAACCTAACCTAACTCTAACCTAACCTAACCTAACCTAACTCAACCTAACCTAACCTAACTCTAACTTAACCTAACTCTAACTTAAATCCTAACTTAACTTAACTCTAACTCTAATCCTAACTCTAACTCTAACTCTAACTTAACTCTAACCTAACCTTAACCTAACCTAACCTAACTCTTAACTTAACTCTAATCCTAACCTAACTCTAACTCTAACCTTAACCTAACCTAACCTAACTTAACTCTAACTTAACCTAACTCTTAACCTAACTCTAATCCCAACCTAACTCTAATCCCAACTCTAACCTAATCCCAACCTAACCTAACCTAACCTTAACTCTAACTCTAACCTAACTTAACCTAACTTAACCTAACCTAATCCCAACTTAACTCTAACCTAACCCAACCCAACCTAACTCTAATCCTAACCTAACTCCAACTCTAACCTAACTCTTAACCTAACCTAATCCCAACTTAACCTAACCTAATCCTAACCTAACCTAATCCTAACCTAACCTAACCTAACTCTAACTCCAACTCTAACCTAACCTAACCTAACTCAACTCTAACTCTAACTCAACTCTAACTTAACTTAAATTTAACTTAACTCTAACCTAACTTAACTCTAACTTAAATTCTAACTTAACTTAACTTAACTTAACCTAACTCTAACCTAATCCTAACTTAACTTCAACTTAACCTAACTTAAATCCTAACTTAACTCTAACTCTAATCCCAACTCTAACTCTAACCTAACTTAACCTAACTTAACTCTAACTTAAATCCTAACTCTAACTTAACCTAACTTAACCTAACTTAACTTAACTTAATCCTAACTTAAATCCTAACTTAACTTAACTTAACCTAACCTAACTTAACCTAACTCTAACCTAACCTAACCTAACCTAATCCCAACTCTAACCTAACTTAAATCCTAACCTAACCTAACCTAACTCTTAACCTAACCTAACTCAACTCTAACTCTTAACTTAACTCTAACTCTAACCTAACTCCCAACTCTAACTTAACCTAACTCTAACTCTTAACTTAACCTAACCTAACCTAACCTAACCTAACCCAACTCTTAACTCTAACCTAATCCCAACCTAACCTAACTCCAACCTAACTCTAACCTAATCCTAACCTAACTCCAACTCTAACCTAACCTAACCTAACCTAACCTAATCCCAACTCTAACCTAACCTAACTCCAACCTAACCTAACCTAACCTAACCTAACCTAACCTAACCTAACCTAACTCTAATCCCAACCTAACCCAACTCTAACCTAACCTAACCTAACCCAACCTAACCTAACCTAACCTTAACCTAACCTAACCTAACCTAACCCAACCTAACCTAACCTAACCCAACCTAACCTAACCTAACCTAACTCAACCTAACCTAACCTAACCTAACCTAACTCTAACCTAATCCCAACCTAACCCAATCCCAACCCAACCTAACTCTAACCTAACCTAACCTAACCTAACCTAACCTTAACCTAACTCCAACCTAACTCTAACTCTAACTCTAACCTAACCTAACTCTAACTCTAACTCTAACCTAACCTAATCCTAACTTAACTCTAACTTAAATCCTAACCTAACTCTAACCTAATCCCAACTCTAACCTAACCCAACTCTAACCTAACCTAACCTAACCTAACTTAACTCTAACCTAACTCAACCTAACCTAACCTAACTCCAACCTAACCTAACTCTAACTCTAACTCTAACTCTAACCTAACCTAACCTAACCTAATCCTAACTCTAACTCTAACCTAACCTAACCTAACCTAACTCCAACCTAACCTAACCTAACCTAACCTAACCTAACCTAACTCAACCTAACCTAACTCTAACCTAACCTAACCTAACCTTAACCTAACCTAACCTAACCTAACCTAACTCCAACCTAACCTAACCTAACCTAACCTAACCTAACCTAACCTAACCTAACTCTAATCCCAACCTAACCCAACTCTAACCTAACCTAACCTAACCCAACCTAACCTAACCTAACCTTAACCTAACCTAACCTAACCTAACCCAACTCTAACCTAACCTAACCCAACTCTAACCTAACCTAACCTAACTCAACCTAACCTAACCTAACCTAACCTAACTCTAACCTAATCCCAACCTAACCCAATCCCAACCCAACCTAACTCCAACCTAACCTAACCTAACCTAACCTAACCTTAACCTAACTCCAACTCTAACCTAACCTAATCCCAACCTAATCCCAACCTAACCTAACTCTAACCTAACCTAACCCAATCCCAACTCTAACCTAATCCCAATCCCAACCTAACCTAACCTAACCTAACCTAACCTTAACCTAACTCAACTCTAACCTAACTCTAACCTAACTCAACCTAACCTAACTCTTAACCTAACTCAACCTAACCTAATCCTAACCTAACTCTAACTTAACTTAAATTTAACTCTAACTTAACTTAACTCTAACTCTAATCCCAACTTAACTTAACCTAACTCTTAACCTAACTCTAATCCCAACTTAACTTAACTTAACTTAACCTAACCTAACTTAACTTAACTTAACCTAACTTAACTTAACTCTAACTTAACTTAACTTAAATTTAACTCTAACTTAACTTAACCTAACTTAACTCTAACTCTTAACTTAACTCTAACTCTAATCCCAATCCCAACCTAACTCTAATCCTAACCTAACCTGAACCTAACCTAACCTAACCTAACCTAACCTGAATCCCAACCTAATCCCAACTTAACTTAACTCTAACTTAACTTAACCTAACTCTAATCCTAACCTAACCTTAACCTAACCTAACCTGAATCCCAACCTAACCTAACTCTTAACCTAACTCTAATCCCAATCCTAACTCTAACTCTTAACTCTAACTCTAATCCTAACTCTAACTCTAATCCCAACTTAACCTAACCTAACTCTTAACCTAACTCTAATCCCAACTTAACTTAACTTAACTCTAACTTAACTTAACTTAAATTTAACTCTAACTTAACCTAACTCTAACTCTAACTTAACTTAAATTTAACTCTAACTTAACTTAACCTAACTCTTAACTCTAACCTAATCCCAATCCCAATCCCAATCCCAACCTAACTCTAATCCTAACCTAACCTGAACCTAACCTAACCTAACCTAACTTAACCTAACCTAATCCCAACCTAACCCAACCTAACCCAACTCTAACTTAACTTAACTTAAATTTAACTCTAACTCTAATCCCAACCTAATCCCAACCTAATCCCAACTCTAACTTAACTTAAATTTAACTCTAACTTAACCTAACTCTAATCCTAACCTAACCTGAATCCCAACCCAACCTAACCTGAATCCCAACCTAACTCTAACTCCCAACTCTAACCTAACTCTAATCCTAACTCTAACTCCCAACTCTAACTCTAATCCTAACTCTAACTTAACCTAACCTAACCTAACTCCAACCTAACCTAACCTGAATCCCAACCTAACTCTAACCTTAACCTAACCTAACTCTAATCCTAACCTAACCTGAATCCCAACCTAACTCTAACTCTAACCTAACCTAACCTGAATCCCAACCCAACCTGAATCCCAACCTAACCTAATCCCAATCCCAACCTAACCTAACCTAACTCCAACTCTAACCTAACTTAACTTAACTTAACCTAACTCAACCTAACCTAACTTAACTTAACTTAACCTAACTCTTAACTCTAACCTAACTCAACTCTAACCTAACTCAACCTAACCTAATCCCAACTCTAACTTAACTCTAACTCCCAACTCTAACTTAACCTAACCTAATCCCAACCTAACTCTAACTTAACCTAACTCAACCTAACCTAACCCAACCTAACTCTAACCTAACTCTAATCCTAACCTAACCTGAACCTAACCTAATCCCAACCTAATCCCAACCTAACCCAACTCTAACTCTAATCCCAATCCCAATCCCAATCCCAACCTAATCCCAACCTAACCTAACTCTAATCCCAACCGAGGTATAGTGGTGAGGCCCTGTTTTATAGGAATTCGCCTATATCTTCGCGTTATTCAGTCCATAGCATGTCAAAATTGTTTTTTCTTGTAGTACTAGTGTAGTCTAATCATTAGACACCGTTCTTGTGCCGCATTCAGGCCATTTATAGTTATTATCAGTTACCTTTAAATTTTATACTTACGTAATTCTAATCTAAATTTAAAAATTTTTGTTTCTTCCTATTTCGTGCTGTTTTTGCTCTCGGCCGGTCAGTCCCGGTCCACAACCATCGAATCAGGCAAAACCTGTAAGAGAAACACACAGAATTAGGAAAAAAATCGCCCGCCCACCCTCCCAGTTTTCATTGCTTAGGTGGATTTTCAACTCAGCCACAAAATCAGCTCTATTAAAAATTTTATCTTACAAGATGCCGTTCGCACGGCTTCCTGTCCGCAACCCGGAAGAAACGAATGAAGACTCCGCAACTGTTAACGATGCACGCGACACGCAGAATTCGGAGTCAAATGAAGCCAACACAACTTCCAAACAGCCATCCAAGCCGGCACCTATGGTGGCATCTGTCCTGCACCACCGCTCGGTGCTGACTGCCGTGGACTACTCGTCTCTCACCAGAGTGATGAGCAGCCCACTGAAACACCGTCATGCCGTCCGCGCGGGAAAGAGCGTAACTGCAGCGCATAAACGGCTGATTATTTCGTCGGCCGAAGAAGCTTTAAGGGCTACTCCTGGCTTTTGGCGCTGCACCCAGGTGCAACTCAAACTATAGACACAACAACCATCCCTCTAGAGAGCATCTGCGCACAGAGCTGTATTAAAGAGGAAATAGCGAAGTTTCACACCGTTCACTCAGAGCGTTAGACCCGCCTCTCAACAGTCTGCATCAGTGATTACCGGAGATGTAGGAGCGAATTCCACCTACGCTCAAAAGGCAAGTTTACCTGTCCCGACGCCCCCAGTGGCAAAAATCCACCGAGAGCACTCCGGTTCCAAGTTGCAGCGACCACCCACGCGACCCGCCATTATAGTGACACCCAAAACGTTCCGTAACCACAAAGGAGCAGTCTTTGAGGCCTTTCGCCAAAGCATTTCTTTTAAAAATCCACATACGCACCCTCTAGAATCACTTCCAATTTCTAATCATAAATTAAGGATCGAGTTTGACATCACCTGACCGCGATGATGCACTTCACCGATTGGTCTTCATTCGCCCGCGGGTGTCGGCTGAGAGGGCGCACGCTCGCTTCCATGATCATCTTGAAGGGCATCTCAGTCGACACACCGAGCGAGGAACTCGTGAACATCATTCTTAATCAAAACCCGGAACTTAGCGAATATACAAATAAAGACATAGCCCTACGCTTTAAACGAAACAATCGAACAGCAAACTGTACAATGCTGCGTCTATTGTGGGCTCCCGGACTATGGCGGACTGCTTCTTCAATGGGCAGAGTAAGAATAGACCACCAAAGAGTCCACTGCGACGATTTCACCATTCCTGCAGTGCTATGGGTGCCTTCACAGTTTGGTCACGTCACACCAAAGCCTGCTGCCCGAACAGTGAGAAGTAACACTGCGCACACTGGTGCGGGCGAAAAGCATACCGCCGCTGAGTGCCAGTCCAAAAGGATAACAAGCCACCCAAATGCTTCAATTGTTCAGCAAATAATATTAAACACCAGACTGACAACTGCACAGCACACACAGCAACCACACCCAACCGCCCTGTAATCCCACACATGAAGAAGCGAGTAACCTCTAAGACCGATTATGGATACTATTAAAACAATCGGCATTATCCAATGCAACTTAGATAGGTCCAAAGGCGCCTTGTTGGAGTTTACTCGCTTTTTCATGGAAAGCGACCACTCCATCGCTCTCATCTCCGAACCTTATGTTGGCACGAACTTGAATGTCAAGAACATCAATGGTATACACATCCACCACCCCCAGCAACGTTGATAGGGTGAAATGCTGTATAATGGTGAAGGAAGCGGCGACCAATATAAAGTATTCGGCCTCGCCCACTCACCAACCTGGCAGCAGCTCGGCAACTGTCATGTTAATCTCTTCCTGGCCTCCATCTACATAGAGCCCGATGCTGATCCCTCGAACGCCCTGGTTCGAGCGGACAAATTTTGCGGAGAATAGCACCTCCCGATGCATCCTGGGGAGATCTTAATGGATGGCACCCTGCTTGGGGCAGCATCCCAATACACGAGGAGAGACACTGCATATGATAAACGGTCATAATCTTTTCATTTGCAACATGGGTAACACCCCTACCTTCGAGACGGTCACCCACGGACGCGTGCGTTCCTCCATCATAGATCTGACCATGGCCTCAGCCTCTGTAATTGACGATATTGTCGACTGGAGAGTGAATTTGGACGCTTGCCCAATTTCACAGCATAACGCCATTGAATTCGCATAAATCCTCAATAGAAATCTAATCGACAACAACAATACCAACATATCCACTTTCAAGTACAAGAGCCATAAAGCAAACTGGGCAGCGTTCAGGTCCTCTCTCTTGACTCACATGGCCCGCTCTGACATCAACGACGCAGTAATCGCAGACCTCGATCACTGCGGGCCCGGAGAGGCTCATCGACCAAATCACACATATCATTCATCTGGCATGCGAGGATTCCATGCCGACCAAGGGTAGTGGGGACCATACAAGCCACCCCGGTGGACAGACGATCTGGAGTAAGCCCGTAAGAGGGAGGTTACTCTTCACCGCAGTCTCCACGCAGCCAGACGTCAACCATACACCGACACCGACACCGACATCAATAGCATTGCCAACGAGCTCCACAGCAAACGTCTCATTTACGCTCAAGAGCTAAAACAAGCTTCCACGGCCGATTTTCGAACTTTGCAAACTTCAGATCAAAGAAAATGTATGGTCACTCACAAACAGACTCCTTAAGGAACCTAACCCCAAAAACCTCCATGCACAATTAAAATCGGAAACGATTTCACAAACGACTCCTTACAGACAGCCAATGCCTTAATTCACCACTTCTATCCCGGATGACACCGCTGATGATTGTCCTAAACATTGGTCACTAAGACTACAAACTGAGAACATGCCTGACACACCCAACGAACCCCGTTTATTGCAGAAGAAGTCCTGAACTTCTTAAAAACATGAACCCCAAGAAGGCACCGGGTATGGACGGCCTCACGTCAGATATCTGCACCCGCTTCTTCCTCGTATTTCCCAAACTCACAACTGACGTTCTCAATAGATGCCTTGAACTGCAGCATTTCCCCAGGCAGTGGAAGCAGGCCTATGTGAAAATCATCCCTGCCCGGTAGCCGATTACAGCTCGCCTACATCCCACAGACCCATAGGACTGCTCCGCGTTTGGCAAGCTGCTGGAGAAGCTGATGATCAGTAGGGTCACTCACGCCTCTTCCGCTGCCGGCATGCTCAACCCCGTCAATTCGGATTTAGGGAACAGACCAACACCACTGCTGCCATCTCCACGGCTTTGCAGGTAGTTGACACTGCCAAGGGCAATGGGAACTAGCAATCGCGATCTCGCTAGATATAAAGGCAGCGTTTGACAACGCATGGTGGCCGGCCCTTTGACGGACTTAGACGCATCGGCTGTGCTAGAAACATCCTCGGTCTCATCCATAGTTATGTCCGGGATAGGAAAGCGGTCCTTGACTATGGTGGTCACAGAGTCGAAAAGATTTTGACCAGAGGCTGCATTCAGGGCTCCACTTGCGGTCCCATTATGTGGAATATAATACTGGACGAGCTTCTGAACATGCGCCTACCAGACGGTTGCCACCTTCAGGCTTTCGCTGATGACGTGTTACTCATAGCGCATACAAAAAGCATTAGCTACACGTGTACCTTAAGGGAAACCGCCAACAAGGCTCTGAAAGTTATAATGGAGTGGGAAATGGGGTAAAGTTAACTTTAGCCCAGCCAAGACCCAGCTCATAGCTTTCACGCCTAGGGCTAAGAAGGCCGCAATAAGTTTCAACAATGTACAACTCAGCTTTGAACCGCACATCAAACTTTTAGGGTCATAATAGACGAAAGACTACTATTCAAAAGCACGTACAATATATCACAGATAAAGCCACTCGCATCTTCAATAGGTTATGTTTGTTCACCAGACCCACTTGGGGCGTTCACCCGGAAAACATTAGAACCATTTACCTCCACGTCATAGAACCAATTGTCACCTATGCGGCCGGGGTATGGGGACATATAGCGGGGAAACAGTATATCAAGAGGGCATTAGCCAAACTGCAACGCGGATTTGCCATCAGAGCCATAAAAGGCTTCCGCACTGTATCCACGATTAGCTGCAATTGTTTCCTCGCTTCAGTTTGTACCTCTTGACCTGAAAGTCAGAGAGGTATAGCTTAGAGACCACCAAACTCACCGAGACTACTGATTTCCTACCAGATGATATCAAATACGAAACTCCCAACTCTAACTCTAACCTAACTCTTAACCTAACCTAACCTAATCCCAACCTAACCCAACCTAACCTAACTCTTAACCTAACTCCAACCTAACCTAACCTAATCCCAACTCTAACTCTAACTCTTAACTCTAACTTAACTCTAACCTAACTTAACTTAACTTAACCTAACTTAACCTAACCTAACCTAACCTAACCTAACTCTAACTTAAATCCTAACCTAACTCAACCTAACCTAACTCTTAACTCTAACTTAAATCCTAACTTAACTCTAACTCTAACCTAACTCTAACCTAACTCTAACCTAACTTAACCTAACCTAACTCAACCTAACCTAACTCCAACCTAACCTAATCCCAACTCTAACCTAACCTAACTCTAACCTAACCTAACCCAATCCCAACCTAACCTAACCCAATCCCAACCTAACCTAACCTAACCTTAACCTAACCTAACTCCAACCTAACCTAACTTAACTTAACTTAAATTTAACTTAACTTAACTCTAACCTAACCTAGCCTAGCCTGGCCTGGCCTGGCCTGGCCTGGCCTGGCCTGGCCTAGCCTAGCCTAGCCTGGCCTAGCCTAGCCTAGCCTAACCTAACCTAACTCAACCTAACCTAACCTAACTTAACTCTAACTCTTAACCTAACTCCAACCTAACCTAACTCTTAACCTAACCTAACTCTTAACTCTAACCTAACCTAACCTAATCCCAACTCTAACCTAACTCTAACTCTTAACTCTAACCTAACTTAACCTAACTTAACCTAACTCTAACTCTTAACCTAACTCTAACTTAACTTAACTTAACCTAACCTAACTCTTAACCTAACCTAACTTAAATTTAACTTAACTTAAATTTAACTTAACTTAACTCTAACTCTAACTTAAATCCTAACCTAACTCCAACCTAACCTAACTCTTAACTCTAACTTAAATCCTAACTTAACTTAACCTAACCTAACTCAACCTAACCTAACTTAAATCCTAACTTAACTTAACTCTAACTCTAACCTAACTTAACCTAACCTAATCCTAACTCTAACTTAAATCCTAACTTAACTTAAATCCTAACTTAACTCTAACTTAACTTAACTTAAATCCTAACTTAACTTAACCTAACTCTAACCTAACCTAATCCCAACCTAACCTAACTCCAACCTAACCTAACTTAACTCTAACTTAACTTAAATCCTAACTTAAATCCTAACTTAAATTTAACTTAACTTAACCTAACTTAACTCTAACCTAACCTAACTTAAATCCTAACTTAAATTTAACTTAACTTAACTCTAACTCTAACTTAACTCTAACTCTTAACTCTAACTTAACCTAACTCTAACTTAACCTAACTTAAATTTAACTTAACTTAAATTTAACTTAACTTAAATTTAACTTAACTTAACTCTAACCTAACCTAACCTAACTTAAATCCTAACTTAACTCTAACTTAACTCTTAACCTAACTCTAACTTAACCTAACTCTAACTCTTAACCTAACCTAACTCTAACTTAACTTAAATTTAACTTAACTTAACTTAACTTAAATTTAACTTAACTTAACCTAACTTAACTTAACTTAAATTTAACTTAACTTAAATTTAACTTAACTTAAATTTAACTTAACTTAACTTAAATTTAACTTAACTTAAATCCTAACCTAACCTAACCTAACCTAACCTAACCTAACCTAACCTAACCTAACCTAACCTAACTCTAATCCCAACCTAACCTAACCTAACCTAACCTAACCCAATCCCAATCCCAACCTAACCTAATCCCAACCTAACCTAACCTAACCTAACCTAACCTAACCTAACTCTAACCTAACTCAACCTAACCTAACCTAACCTAACCTAACTCCAACCTAACCTAATCCCAACTCTAACTCTAATCCCAATCCTAACTCTAACCTAACCTAACCTAACCTAACCCAACTCTAACCTAACTCTAATCCCAATCCCAACTCTAACCTAACTCTAACCTTAAATCCTAACCTAACCTAACCTAACCTAACTTAACTTAAATTTAACTTAACTTAACTCTAACCTAACTCTAATCCCAATCCCAACTCTAACTCTAATCCTAACTCTAACCTAACCCAACTCAACCTAACCTAATCCCAACTCTAACTTAACTCTAAATTTAACTTAACTTAACTCTAACTCTTAACTTAACTTAACTTAAATTTAACTTAACTCTAACCTAACCCAACTCTAACCTAACTCTAACTTAACTTAACTCTAAATTTAACTTAACTTAACCTAACCTAATCCCAACCTAACCTAACCCAACCTAACCCAACCTAACCTAACCTAACCCAACCCAACCTAACCCAACCCAACCTAACCCAACCTAACCTTAACCTAACCTAACCCAACTCTAACCTAACTTAACCTAACCTAATCCCAACTTAACTTAACTTAACTTAACTCTAACTTAACCTAACTTAACTTAACTTAAATTTAACTCTAACTCTAACCTAACTCTAAATCCTAACTCTAACCTAACCTAATCCCAACCTAACCCAACCTAACCTAACTTAACTTAACTTAAATCCTAACTTAACTTAAATCCTAACTTAACTCTAACCTAACTCTAACTTAACTTAAATTTAACTTAACTTAAATCCTAACTTAAATTTAACTTAAATTTAACTTAACTTAACTTAACTTAACTCTAAATTTAACTTAACTTAACTTAAATTTAACTTAACTTAACCTAACTTAACTTAACTTAACTTAACTTAAATTTAACTTAACTTAAATCCTAACTCTAACTCTAACCTAACCTAATCCCAACCTAACCTAACTTAACCTAACCTAATCCCAACTCTAACTCTAATCCCAATCCCAACCTAACCTAACCTAACCTGAACCTAACCTAACCTGAACCTAACCTAACTTAACTTAAATTTAACTCTAACTTAAATTTAACTTAAATTTAACTTAAATTTAACTTAAATCCTAACTTAAATTTAACTTAACTTAAATTTAACTTAAATTTAACTCTAACTTAACTTAAATTTAACTTAACTTAAATCCTAACTTAACTCTAACTTAAATTTAACTTAACTCTAAATTTAACTTAACTTAAATCCTAACTTAACTCTAACTTAACCTAACCTAATCCCAATCCCAACTCTAACTTAAATTTAACTTAACTTAACTTAAATCCTAACTTAACTTAACCTAACTCTAACTTAAATTTAACTTAAATTTAACTTAACTTAACTTAAATTTAACTTAAATTTAACTTAACTTAAATCCTAACTCTAACCTAACCTAACCCAACCTAACCTAACTCCAACCTAACCTAACTCTAACTCTAACTCTAACTTAACTTAAATTTAACTCTAACTCTAATCCCAATCCCAATCCCAACCTAACCTAATCCCAATCCCAATCCCAATCCCAACCTAACCTAACTCAACCTAACCTAATCCCAACCTAACCCAATCCCAACCTAACCTAACTCCAACCTAACCTAACTTAACTTAAATCCTAACTCTAACTTAAATTTAACTTAACTTAACTCTAACTTAACTCTAACCTAACTTAACTCTAACCTAACCCAATCCCAACTCTAACCTAACTCTAACCTAACCTAACCTAATCCCAACCTAACCTAACTCCAACCTAACCTAACTCTAACTCTAACCTAACTCTAATCCCAATCCCAATCCCAATCCCAATCCCAATCCCAATCCCAATCCCAACTCTAACCTAACCCAACCTAACCTAACCCAATCCCAACCTAACCTAACTCTAACCTAACCTAACTCTAACTTAACCTAACCTAATCCCAACCTAACCTTAACCTAACTCTAACTTAAATTTAACTTAACTTAACTCTAACTCTAACCTAACCCAACCTAACCCAATCCCAACCTAACCCAACCCAACCTAACCTAACTTAACTCTAACCTAACCTAACTCTAACTTAAATTTAACTTAACTCTAACCTAACCCAACTCCAACCTAACCTAACTCTAATCCCAATCCCAACTCTAACTTAACTTAAATTTAACTCTAACTCTAACCTAACCTTAACCTAACCTAACCTAATCCCAACCTAACCTAACTTAACCTAACCTAACCTAGCCTAGCCTAGCCTAGCCTAGCCTAGCCTAGCCTAGCCTAGCCTAGCCAAATACAAAAGGCAGGAACAAGTTTAAAAAGTCGAGGAAATCAAAATAAAGATCCATTAATCATATTACGTGACGTGATGCAATACAACAGTGATGAGGAAATTATAAGAGCGTTAAAGGTGCAAAACAGGCATCTCTTGAAAGATATAGGAAAAGACAATGACAGGATGGAAGTCAAATACAGGAAGAGGACTAGGAATCCGCTCACATCGCACGTAGTCTTGAGGGTTTCTCCGCCGATATGGACCAGTCTTACTCAAGTGGGTATTGTACATGTAGATCTCCAGAGGTAAGAGTGGAGGATCAATCACCGCTCATACAGTGCTCACGATGCCTGGGAGTATGGACACAGCAAGCGGGTATGCACGGAGACGACAGATGTGTGCAGTCACTGCGGAGGTCCACACCTCAGAGCAGAGTGCACTGAAATGCTCTCTGGAGAGATACCATCGTGCTGTAACTGCTCGAAGGTGACTGGACAGGAGAAACCACAATGCATTCAGTTCGGACTGCCCTGTCAGAAGGAAATGGGAGACACTAGCGAGGTCCACCATAGCCTACTGCTAAGGGCGTCCCTACTGTACAGCGATCGTGGCCACCAATATCGCGTCATCCAAGTCAACATGCAGAGGAGCGAAACTGCGACAGCAGAGCTCATGACCGAGGCGGTCACTCGCAAGTTGACCTTGGCAATGGTGCAAGAGCCTTATATCGGGAGGATAGGGGAGATGAAACAATATCGAGGAGTACGGACAATACAATGCGCGAGGAGCCCTAACTCCGAGCGGGTTATCAAAGCCGCCATTGTAGTGTTCGATGGAGCTATCCAGATCACCCAGTGTCCCGACTTGACAACTGAGAATATCGCAGCTGCCGTTGAGACTAAATTGGGAGGTCGGGTGTCTCCGTATACCTTGAGGGTGATAAGCCTATCGCCCCCTATCTTAACGACATCACGGCCGCGGTAGTAGGTATGGGCACCAGAGACGTGATATTGGGTGGGGATGTGAACGCATGGAACTCTTGGTGGGGAAGTCGAAAGACGGACAAGAGAGGAACAGAGGTGGCTTTAATGCTCGACGAGCTTGAGCTCCACCTACTCAACAGGGGAACCGAGCCCACTTTCGACACCATCAGGGCGGCAGAAGATTTACCAGCTATGTGGACGTGACAGCTTGCTCGGCGACCCTTCTAGGGAGGATCGATGGCTGGCGCCTGGAAGATGGAGTGACAAACTCCGACCACAGGGCCATCTTATTTGAAATTAATATACACAACAATAGAACCATAGAATTAAAAGAACACGACAAGAAAATACAATACCAGAAAGAACTGGAGCGAGTTCCGTATGAACTCGTCCAATTTTGGCAAAACAACGAAATAAATATAACCAAAATAGAAGAAATTAAAAATACAGAAGATTTGGAACAAATAATAACAAAACTAACAAGCACCATACAGGAAACGTGAAAACACTTAAAAAGTCAGCAGTAAGAAATTTATAGGATTGCCCTGGTGGACGGTGGAACTCACTAACCTCAAAAAAGAGGTCCTGCGGAAAAAGCGCAGAATCTCTTGCGCTGCACCGATCCGCCGAGAGTGGGTTGTCGAGCAGTACTTTAAGGCCAAGGAAAACTATTTCCTTGAAGTAAAGAAAGCGCAAACCGCCAGCTGGAAGGCCTTCTGCGGCCAGCAAGATAGGGAGTCGATGTGGGACGGTATATACCGGGTGATTAGACGTACAGCGGTGAGACAAGAGGACGTTCCTCTGGTGCGAAATGGAGTAGTACTGGGAGGGCAGGAGTCGGCCAAATTGCTGGCGGATACGTTCTATCCAGAGGATAATCCCGCCAACGACGACGTGGAACACAAGCAAGTAAGAGAAATTGCAGATACAATAAATGAGGGGCTGCGTGATGACTCATGCAACCCACCATTCACCAAGAGCGAACTGCTGTGGGCCGCGTCGTCGTTCAATCCAAAAAAGGCGCCTGGAATGGACGGCCTTACCTCCGACATCTGCTGTACGGCAATCACACTGGACCCTGACCTGTTCCTCGCACTTATGAACAAGTGCCTAAGTCTTTCTTACTTCCCTGCAAGGTGGAAGGAAGCTGTGGTAGTAGTCATACGGAAGCCGAAAGACACATACGCGGACCCTAAGTCCTACAGACCCATAGGTCTCTTGCCGGTACTGGGTAAGATCTGCGAAAAGATGGTTGTCCAGAGAATCAGGTGGCACATAGTGCCCCAGATCAGTGACAGCCAGTACGGCTTCATGCCGTAACGTAGTACCGAAGACTCCCTCTGTGCCATGATGGGACACCTAAATGATCGGCTTCGTGAGAAAAGCTCATTGTTTTGGTGTCGCTGGACATAGAGGAGCATTCGATAATGCCGGGTGGCCCGCGATCAGACTCAGACTGGCGGAGACCGGATGCCCGGTGGACCTGAGGCGCCTATTTGATAGCTATCTTAGCGATCGATCAGTGCGCGTCGGAATGGGTCAAGCGTACGACAAAGGGATGCGTGCAAGGATTCATTGGGGATCCTACGCTGTGGAACCTGCTGCTTAACCCACTTCTGGAAGAATTGGGGCGGAGGTGGTACACTGTCAGGCCTTTGCTGATGACGTGGTTTTAATTATATCGGGGGAGAATGCACTAGAAGTGCAATGGAGAGCCGAACCGGTCCTCGAACAAGTTCAGGGGTTGGGGGTCAAAAATAAGCTGAACTTCGCAGCACACAAAACTAAGGCTATGGTAGTGACGAGGAAGCTGAAGTTTGACTCACCACTCCTGACCATGGGCGGTGTGAGGATCGAGCTCTCCAAGAACATCAAGATACTCGGCCTCACAGTGGACGACGGACTCACGCTCAACGCGCACATTGCAAATGTGTGTCGCAGAGTCTGTACGTCCAACTGTCGAGGGCCGCTAAGGTCCAATGGGGATTGAACCCCGAGGTGGTTAGAACCATTTATACGGCGGTGGTGGAGCCGACGATCATGTACGCTGCGGGCGCATGGGCGTCGGCGACACTAAAGTCTGCCAGAAAGCAGCTGGACTCCGTGCAGAGAGGGTTTGTCCAGAAGATTGTGAAATCGTATAGGACCGTCTCCTGCATTCAGCCCTGCTGCTAGCCGGATTGCTTCCCCTGGATATAAGGATCAGGGAAGCAGCCTCTCTTTACCAAGTAAAGAGGCATATCGCGGCGAGTGGTAGACAGGGATATGGAGACTAGGACTCCCTACGCCGAGATGCCACATCCTGCCGAAAGGCTGGAGCTGGACTTCACCTGCATGGGGGACGGTGTGGATTTGCCTACGCAAGACGAGGCTACCGTCCGAATTTACACCGACGGTAGTAAAATCGAGGGGAAAGTCGGAGCGGCACTATCCATTTGGATAGGCGCGGCCGAGAAGAGTACCCGAAAACTCAAGCTGGGTGATTACTGCACCGTCTACCAGGCAGAATTGCTGGCAATCAGTGAAGCCACCGAGTGGGCACTACGGCACTCTGCACGGAACTTCAGGGTCTATTGCGACTCCAGGTCCGCCCTCCAAACGGTTATTAAACCGGATTCCCTGCATCCCCTCGCGGTGAAAGCACGACAAAACATCTGTACATTGCGGGGACGTGGGAAGAACATCTCCCTAACATGGGTGAAAGCCCACGCAGGTTTGAGGGGAACGAGAGGGCGGACGAACTTGCAAAGGAGGCTGCAATTAAGACCAAGAGGACCCCGACTACGATCGATGCCCTGTCTCGTTCGTCAAGCGACAAATCCGTTTGGAGTCGGTTGATGAATGGAACAGGAGGTATCGAGAGGGTGACACGGCTTCCGTCACCAAAGCCTTCTTCCCGGACGCGTCAGAAGCCTTCAGCGTAATTAAAACCTGGAGATGGACGCTCTGTCTGTGCAGGTGTTCACGGGCCACGGCGGTTTCTCCGAATACTTGAACCGCTTCAGGTGTAAAGAGAGCCCGTCGTGTGTCTGTGACGACACCATCAAGGAGGATATCTTGCACCTCATAACGGAGTGTCCTGTCAACGCAGGAGAGGCTCAATGTTGAGAGCTACACAGGTTTAAAAGTAACAATAAATAACTTGCCAGTCCTTATCAGTAGCAGAGATTTTAGCCAGAAATTCCTGCATTTCTGCAAGCGTGTGGCGATGAAAGCTATACGACAAAATAAAACAAAATGAATGTATGAGGATGTTAGTATGTGTGTGAATATTTAGTTATATATACTACATAGTAACTAAATTTAGAACTATATATATATTAAGATTGACTAAGAAGAAATATATATAAGAATAGAATACGATGTATACAGAGATAAGACTCGACTAAAAAATAGTGTAAGTGGATAATGTTAGAAAAGAACAAAAAAGTCCCTGAGTTATCATGTCAGGGGAAATACATGCAAGGGCCCCAGAAATGAGGGTCTAAAAAAAAAAAAAAAAAAAAAAAAAAAAAAAAAAAAAAAAAACCTAACCTAACCTAACCTAACCTAACCTAACCTTAACCTAACCTAACCTAACCTAACCTAACCTAACCTAACCTAACCTAACCTAACCTAACCTAACCTAACCTAACCTAACCTAACATAACCTAACCTAACCTAACCTAACCTAACCTAACCTAACCTAACCTAACCTAACCTAACCTAACCTAACCTAACCTAACCTAACCTAACCTAACCTAACCTTAACCTAACCTAACCTTAACCCAACCTAACCTAACCTAACCTAACCTAACCTAACCTAACCTAACCTAACCTAACCTAACCTAACCTAACCTAACCTAACCTAACCTAACCGAGTGCGTAAAATATCCCAGTGATTTGAAAAATGGCAGATAAAAATATAAATACACGAACCTCATCGCTCAAAGGAACTTCTTCAACTAAACCCAAAAAGGCACCTTCCTCTCTGCAGGATGTCACATGTCTTCGAAAGGCTGCCACGGTAAGGGAGTCGAGAACAGCGCGCCGCCACAGTCAGAGCACCAATTCCTTGTAGCGAATACCAACCAGCACGCTTATGCGTGAAAGCTGCACCTTCAGAGTCTGGCGAAATGACTCCTGAGCCCAAGACAGACGATGAGTGGTCCGACGTAGATAGCGTCGCCAGCGGCCGAACGAGTCTACTCCCCTCCTCGGGCAGAAGAACGGGTGTTTCAATGGACCTTGCTACGCATAGGGCTAATGAGCTCCTCTTGGCGGGGAAGGAGGCTCTTGAGAGGTCTGGGAATATGAAAAAAGAGTGCAAATCTGAGACCCATGAATGCCTTCAGTCTCTTTATGAGATTGCGTTGTCATTATCAGACTCGAGAGCCAGACACAGGGTGGCTTTGGAACAAGAAAGAACCAGGGCTGCTAAAGAGCTGGTCAGATGCGAGAGGGCACATAACCGCAAATTACACGAAATCCAAACTGATCTTACTGAGAAACTAAATCTTTCTCATGAGACAACAACCAGCATTTTGCGCACTGTTGAAAGTATACGCGGCTGGCTTAATTTCGAGATGGACGGACCCTTAAAAACCATCGCAGCGATACATAAAGAGCTTAGGGAACTGTCCACGAGGTCGCAAACCGTATCTAAAGAAGAGCCAATAACAGCTCAGAAGACTGAAGTCAGTACTGAATATCAACTTCGTGAATTAACCATGAAGGTGGAGTCTGTCATGCAACATCTTGGGGAGGTTCGGGCCGATTTGGAGCGCCGGTTTATATCTTGCGCAACTACTCAAAATCAGCTGGAGCCGGCGTCCCCGCCGGACGATCATCTCGCTCAAAACACTGGGCCATCTCTCAGTGACATCAAAAGAGATTTGGACAGCATTACCTGCCTCATAAGAGCACAGACGGAGCAGACATCAAATCCGCATATCTGCAATCTCACGAGGGAAATTTTCCAGCAGGACGTGAGGGAATCGCTCATACCAGTTCTTGACCACTTAAGAGACTAAGAGGGACGTGGCCGAGTTAAAGGACCTGCAATACGCAGCCACCGTCCTTCACCAGGGGGCGTCGGGGATTGGGCTGGAAATGACCTTATCTGAGACCAGACAGCAGCTAACAGAGCTCATAGCTCCTATAAAAACAGCTGTTACAGCGGTGAACGAACAACTCAACTCAGAGACAGGTGACGGTCAGTGGAGTTATGCAATGTCACGAAGGAGGCGAGGACGAAGTGAAAGGGTTCTAAGCACAAATGACGTATCAGTGCCCCTAGATTCAACCTCCTGATAGAATCCATAGATCCTCGTCACACCGGTGAAGACATCATCAGGAGACTAAAGTCGGATATAAATGTGGTGGAAAAGGCATAGGGTGGTTGGTATCCGCAAAACAAAAAACCAAGGTGTAATTGTTAGCTGTGACTCCGAACGGGAACGCATTTCCTTCGAAGCAGCACTAAAAAAGTTGGACTGCTCCCTTTCAGCTAGGCAGCTATTGAACAAAGCACCTCTGATAAAACTAGTGGGACTATCTAAAGATTTAACAGATTCTCAGCTCGAGGCAGCTATCGTAAAACAAAATGACAACTTATTACAGGAAGTACCAAAGGACAAGACCACCATCAGGGTGATAAGGCGCACAAAGGGTAGGAACAACTCGCTTACGAATGCAATTTTAGAGGTCGACCCAAAGATGTGGAGGGCCCTCGTCAACAGGAGAATCCGTGCCGGCTACCAAATGGTGCCAGCTCTCGATCAGTCACCACTAGTCCAGTGTTTCAATTGCCTGGGTTATGGGCATTTGGCAAGAGACTGTTCGAATCACATCGTCTGCGGTTATTGCGCTGGCTCTCACGACACCAGAGAGTGTACAAACCGCTCGGGCTCCCCTCGTTGTGCAAACTGCGTCAATTCAAAGAGTCCTACTGTTGCCGCGCACCCAGCCTACAGTCCCGATTGCGAACTTTGGCAAAGATGGGACAGGATAGCGCGATCAAAAGTTAGCTACTGCTAAGGCTCTAGGCACCGAAATCCAAACTCTGTCGTTCAAGATTGTCCAGGTCAATTTGGGTCGAGGTTTTGCTGCCACTAAGGAGACAATAGCTGTGGCAATAGAAAATAATTATGCTATGCTACTCCTGCAGGAGCCCTACGTGGGCAGCAAGGGCTTTTTGTCTTGTGCTGCCAAATCTGTACAAAACTTAAAAGGACCGGGCCCAGTAAAGTCCGCCGTTGTCATTTTACAGAATTCCTTAAGGGTTACATGTAACCAGAACTTGGTCACTGACAATATTGTCGCCCTAAAACTCAACGTCAATGGCTTAGAGGTGGGAGTAATCAACGCTTACCTACAGGGCGACAAAAATATAGAGGATGATATCCGTGTCCTTACTCACGTCTTGGATAATATTGGAACCACCAGAATACTACTTGCCGGTGATTTCAATGCAAAGAGCCCCTGGTGGGGCAGCCCAGTTGAAGACTCGAGGGGTGAAGCGATTGTGGATTTCCTTGCCGAAAGAGGCCTTCATATTATAAACGACGGCAATACACCCACTTTTTACATCGTGAGAGGAGGCACGGTCTACTCAAGCCATATTGATGTCACGGCAGTATCGGAGCAACTCCT
This sequence comes from Teinopalpus imperialis, assembly GCA_029286865.1. Taxonomy (NCBI): domain Eukaryota; kingdom Metazoa; phylum Arthropoda; class Insecta; order Lepidoptera; family Papilionidae; genus Teinopalpus; species Teinopalpus imperialis. The sequence goes on from JAGSMU010000168.1 coordinate 117,603, forward strand.
GACCTCAACCTCAAATTGGAGAATTGATCCAGACCTCTGTCACCTCTCGGATCACAGACCCATCACCCTACTTATAACACTGAGCTGTTCTCCAACTTACAAACCGGAAGCCACTACCAGGGTCTTTAACTCAAGGAAGGCAAACTGGACTTTGTTTCGTGAGACTTTGCTAGAGGAGCTGAAGCACAAGGATCTAACACCAAATTACATGTACGGGTTGACCTCCGGTCAGGCCCTAGACAATGCTGTGGACAAACTGACCAATGCTATAACTGCCGCATGTGCAGCCGCAATCCCTAAAATCAGAAAACATACTGGTACTAAGATCACACACTGGTGGACCCCAGAACTGGGAGAGCTCAAAAGAACAGTCACAAGACTTCGTAGGAGAATAGCAGGGGCAAACCCAAGGAGGAAACCACAGGTCACAGCTGATTACCTTGCAGCTAAGGAGACGTACAAGAAGAAAATCCAAACATCTATCACTGAAAGCTGGAGAACCTTCTGCTCTAGACAAGCAAGAGAGACGATGTGGGAAAGCATATACCGGGTCATGAAGGTCTGTGGTGTTCGAAAAGAGGAAGAACTGCTTAAGGATCCTCAAACCGGGCAAATGTTATCACCTGAAGACTCTGCAGCCCTTCTAGCTAAAACCTTCTTTCCCCATGATCAAAAAGATACTGACTCCGAGGATCAAGGATTAACCCGAGCCTTGGTAGATGAGATTACCAACGATACTCCAAAAAGCGAACACTATGATATAGTGCGCTTTACGGGAGACGAAATTGCTAACGCCCTTGCCGGCATGTGTCCAAAAAAGGCGCCCGGAGCGGACGGTTTTACTGCGGATATTTGCCTGAACGCCTTTCACACGGACCAAAACTTCTTCGTTTCCCTCTTTAACGCATGCCTTATCCTCAAGCATTTCCCTACGCCTTGGAAAAAGGCAACAATCAAAGTCATCCCCAAGGCATGTAAAAATGACTACACTTGCCCCAAGTCTTATAGACCCATAGGATTATTACCAATATTGAGCAAGGTCCTTGAAAAACTCCTCACCAATAGGCTAACCTGGTCCCTGGGGGTTAGTGGATCAATGAGTCGCAGACAGTACGGTTTCGTCCCCCAGCGGAGTACGGAGGACGCCCTCTATGACGCCATTACAACAATCAAGGAGGGTCTTAAAAGCCGCAAACTCGTCGTTGTTGTTTCCATGGATATTGAGGGCGCCTTCGACAACGCTTGGTGGCCAGCTATCCTATCCGAGTTGGCTGCTAGGGACATCGACCGTGCTGCTCTGGGGCTCATTGGTAGCTACCTTTCAGACAGGGCAGTGGAACTACACTATGCTGGGGCCTGCGTACTACAAGAAACTAATAAGGGATGCATTCAAGGGTCAATTTGCGGACCTCTCCTATGGAACGTCCAGCTAGACCCGCTGCTTCAAAAAGCCGAAGAGCTGGAAGTTCACATACAAGCGTATGCGGATGACATATTGCTTGTGGCTTCAGAAAACAGTACCAGTGAACTGGAGCGAGTTCTCTCCGAGGCCCTGGAAACCGTCTCTGGATGGGGTAAGGCCAATAAATTACGCTTTGCCGCCCAAAAAACTCAAGCCTTACTAATCACTAATAAGCTCAAATTCCAACAGCTGCAAGTAATATTTGAAGGCACAGAAATCCCCCTCACGGACAACCTTAAAGTTCTGGGCCTGATACTGGACAAAAGATTAAATTTTAATAAACACATTTCTGACCGGTACACCAAGGCTGCAAATATCTTCAAGGCTGTATCCAGAACAGCTAGTGCTCACTGGGGTCTTAATAGTGATGTTCTCCGAACTATTTATAATGCGGTGGTGGAACCAACGGTCCTTTATGCTGCCAACGTCTGGGCGGAAGCTAGATCTAACAAACAAAATCGCCGATGTTTAGACAGAATATCTAGAAACTTCGCAATCCAGATCGCTAAAGCACATCGAACTACTTCCACCATCGCATCCACAATTTTAGCCGGAATACTACCTCTGGACCTCCGAGCCGAGGAGCAGTTGAAGTTGTACCTGGTAAGGCGAGGTGCGGAGCTGCCAGAACTGCCTGGAAGGATGCTCGAACGTTTGGCAGCCTTACCAGCTCCCCATCCAGCTTGCCGTTACCCAATAAAGTTCTTGGAAATAAGAAACCTAGATGATCTTAAAGCGTTTGATAAGGACCAAACTCTTATTTATACCGATGGAAGCAAGCTGGATGGAGGAGTTGGTGCGGCGGTAACAGTGTGGACCAATGATGAGGAAATGACTCACTCTTCCCTCAACCTTGCTAGATATTGTAGCGTCTTCCAGGCGGAGCTGGCAGCTATCCGGAGAGCTCTGGAACTCATTAATGTAAGGCCTAAGAACTTTAACAGGCCAGTTATCTTAAGCGACTCCTTGTCGGCTCTTCAATGTTTGAGTGACCCGGTATCTCTTCATCCACTTGCAGTAGAAATACGCTCTCTAATGCGAGGGATACAATTGGAAGGAAAATTCTTCTCCTTGGCCTGGATTAAAGGCGCACTCGGGCCTACCGGGAACGAGCGAGCCGATGCGCTTGCGAAGCGGGCTGCTCTTATGTCAAAGGGCTCCCGCCTACGACCGCTTCCCTATTACATATGCTAAGCGGTCTATCAGGGATTCTACAATTGGTAATTGGCAAAAACGGTTCGACGCATGCTCCTCAACCATCAAATTATTTTTTGAAGATGTAAGATTGGCACATCGCGTCTTTAGGAGCATGTATCATACAAATATTTGTACGCAGTTTCTCACGGGACACGGTGGCATAAAAGAATATTTGTTCAGATTTAACCTCGCATCCAGATCTTCCTGTGTTTGTAACAATGCTTGCGCTGAAACTATAGAGCATATTATTACTGATTGCCCGAGATTTACCTTAAACCGCCTTGACTGTGAACACAGGATGGACTTTTCCATACGAAAAGAAACTATTGTGCAAATCGTGCGAAGCGACGATCTCAGAGGCATATTCTTCAAATATTGTGAAACGGTCATGCGATTGGCTGCCAAAGCTAATGGCTCCACGGTGGCCTAAATAACAGTGAGGCAATCGGTCAGAATTTATAAACTAGTTATTTTACTACGAATACACAAAAAAAAAAAACATTGTTTTCCTATCTTCCCTAAACAAATTAAGTAATAAACGTTGCTGCATGAAAAATAGCAGCAGGGCCAATATTTAAAAATTTTTACTAAAAACCACAACCTAACCTAGCCTAACCTGGCCTAACCTAACCTAGCCTAGCCTGGCCTAGCCTAGCCTAACCTAACCTAGCCTAGCCTGGCCTGGCCTGGCCTGGCCTGGCCTAGCCTAGCCTGGCCTAGCCTGGCCTAGCCTGGCCTGGCCTGGCCTGGCCTGGCCTGGCCTGGCCTGGCCTGGCCTGGCCTGGCCTGGCCTGGCCACAACCTAGCCTAACCTAACCTAGCCACAACCTAACCTAACCACAACCTAACCTGGCCTAGCCTGGCCTGGCCTAACCTAGCCTGGCCTGGCCTAGCCTAGCCTAGCCTGGCCTGGCCTGGCCTGGCCTGGCCTGACCTGGCCTGGCCTGGCTGGCCTGGCCTGGCCTAACCTAACCTAACCTAGCCTAACCTGGCCTGGCCTGGCCTAGCCACAACCTGGCCTGGCCTAGCCTGGCCACAAGCCTGGCCTGGCCTGGCCTGGCCTGGCCTGGCCTGGCCTGGCCTGGCCACAAGCCTGGCCTGGCCTGGCCTGGCCTGGCCTAGCCTGGCCTGACCTAACCTAGCCTAGCCTAGCCTGGCCTAACCTAACCTGGCCTGGCCTAGCCTAACCTAACTTAACTTAACTCTAACCTAACCTGGCCTGGCCTGGCCTAGCCTAGCCTAACCTAACCTAACCTGGCCTGGCCTAGCCTAGCCTGGCCACAACCTGGCCTGGCCTGACCTGGCCTGGCCTAACCTAACCCAACCTAACCTAACCTAGCCTAACCTAGCCTAACCTAACTTAACTCTAACCTAACCTAACCTAGCCTGGCCTAGCCTAACCTGGCCTAGCCTAGCCACAACCTAGCCTAACCTGGCCTAACCTAACCTAACCTGGCCTGGCCTAGCCTAGCCTAGCCTAACCTAACCTAACCTGGCCTAGCCTGGCCTGGCTGGCCTAGCCTAGCCACAACCTAGCCTAACCTAGCCACAACCTAGCCTGGCCTAACCTGGCCTGGCCACAACCTGGCCTGGCCTGGCCTGGCCTGGCCTGGCCTAGCCTGGCCTGGCCTGGCCTGTGGCCTGGCCTGGCCTGGCCTGGCCTGGCCTGGCCTGGCTGGCCTGGCCTATTTCAGCCTGGCCTGGCCTATTTCAGCCTGGCCTGGCCTGGCCTGGCCTGGCCTAGCCTAGCCTGGCCTGGCCTAGCCTGGCCTGGCCTGGCCTGGCCTAGCCTGGCCACAGCCTGGCCTGGCCTAACCCTGGCCTAGCCTGGCCTAGCCTGGCCTAACCTAACCTAACTCTAATCCTAACTCTAACCTAACCTAACCTAACCTAACCTAACCTAACCTAGCCTAGCCACAACCTAACCTAACCTAGCCTAACCTAACCTAGCCTAACCTAGCCTAACCTAACCTAACCTAACCTAACCTAACCTAGCCTAGCCTGACCTGGCCTGGCCTGGCCTAACCTAACCTAACCTAACCTAACTAACCTAACCTAACCACAACCTAACCTAGCCTAACCTAACCTAGCCTAGCCTAGCCTAGCCTAGCCTAACCTAACCTAACCTAACCTAACCTAACCTAGCCTGGCCTGGCCACAGCCTGGCCTGGCCTGTGGCCTGGCCTGGCCTGTGGCCTGGCCTGGCCTAACCTAACCTAGCCTGGCCTAACCTAACCTAACTTAACTCTAACTTAACCTAACCTAACTTAACCTAACCTAACTCAACCTAACCTAACCTTAACCTAACTCTAACCTAACCTAGCCTGGCCTGACCTGGCCTGGCCTAGCCTAACCTAACTTAACTTAACTTAACTTAAATTTAACTTAACTTAACTTAACCTAACTTAACTTAACTTAACTCTAACTCTTAACCTAACCTAACCTGGCCTGGCCTGGCCTGGCCACAGCCTGGCCTGGCCTGTGGCCTGGCCTGGCCTGGCCTAACCTAACCCAACCTAACCTAACTTAACTTAAATTTAACTTAACTTAACTTAACCTAACCTAACTCTAACCTAACTCTTAACTCTAACTTAAATTTAACTTAACTTAACTTAACCTAACTTAACTTAACCTAACTTAACTTAAATTTAACTTAACTTAACCTAACTCTAACTCTTAACCTAACCTAACTTAACTTAAATTTAACTTAACTTAACTTAACTTAACTTAACTTAAATTTAACTTAACTTAACTTAAATTTAACTTAACTTAACTTAACTTAACTTAACTCTAACTCTAACTTAACTTAAATTTAACTTAACTTAACTTAACTTAACCTAACCTAACCCAACTCCAACCTAACCTAACTTAACTCTAACCTAACCTAGCCTGGCCTAGCCTGGCCTAACCTAGCCTAGCCTGGCCTAACCTAGCCTAACCTAGCCTAGCCTGGCCTGGCCTGGCCTAGCCTAGCCTAACCTAGCCTAGCCTAGCCTGGCCTGGCCTGGCCTAGCCTAGCCTGGCCTGGCCTAGCCTGGCCTAACCTAGCCTAACCTAGCCTGGCCTAACCTAGCCTGGCCTAGCCTAGCCTAACCTAGCCTAGCCTAACCTAGCCTGGCCTGGCCTGACCTGGCCTGGCCTGACCTGGCCTGGCCTGGCCTGGCCACAACCTAGCCTAGCCTAGCCTAACCTAGCCTAGCCTAACCTAACCTAGCCTAACCTAACCTAGCCTGGCCTGGCCTGACCTGGCCTGGCCTGACCTGGCCTGGCCTGGCCTGGCCTAGCCTAGCCTAGCCTGGCCTAACCTAGCCTAGCCTAGCCTAACCTAGCCTAGCCTAGCCTAGCCTAGCCTAACCTAGCCTGGCCTGGCCCTGGCCCTGGCCTGGCCTGGCCTAGCCTGGCCTGGCCTGGCCTGGCCTAGCCTGGCCTAGCCTGGCCTGGCCTGGCCTAGCCTGGCCTGGCCTGACCTGGCCTGGCCTGACCTGGCCTGGCCTAGCCTGGCCTAGCCTGGCCTAGCCTGGCCTGGCCTAGCCTAGCCTAACCTAACCTAGCCTGGCCTAGCCTGGCCTAACCTAGCCTAGCCTAGCCTAACCTAGCCTAGCCTAACCTAACCCAATCCCAATCCTAACCTAACCTAGCCTAACCTGGCCTAGCCTGGCCTAGCCTGGCCTAACCTAGCCTAACCTGGCCTAGCCTAGCCTGGCCTGGCCTGGCCACAACCTAGCCTAGCCTGGCCTGGCCTGACCTGGCCTGGCCTAGCCTAGCCTAACCTAACCTAACCTAACTTAACTTAACTTAACCTAACCTAACTTAACCTAACTTAACTTAACTTAACTTAACTCTAACTCTAACTCTAACTCTAACTCTAACCTAACCTAATCCCAATCCCAACTCCAACCTAACCTAACTCCAACCTAACCTAATCCCAACTCTAACCTAACTTAACCTAACCTAACTCAACCTAACCTAACTTAACCTAACCTAACTTAACTTAACTCTAACTTAACTCTAACCTAACCTAGCCTAACCTAACCTAACCTAACCTAACCTAGCCTGGCCTGGCCTGGCCTGGCCTAGCCTAGCCTAACCTAGCCTAGCCTAACCTAACCTAGCCTAGCCTAACCTAACCTAATCCCAATCCCAATCCCAACCTAACCTAATCCCAATCCCAATCCCAATCCCAACTCTAACCTAACCTAGCCTGGCCTGGCCCTGGCCCTGGCCTGGCCTAGCCTAGCCTAACCTAACCTAACCTAGCCTAGCCTGGCCTAGCCTGGCCTAGCCTAGCCTAACCTAACCTAACTTAACTTAAATTTAACTTAACTTAACCTAACCTAACTTAACTTAAATTTAACTTAACTTAAATCCTAACTCTAACCTAACCTAACCCAACCTAACTCTAATCCCAACTCTAACCTAACCTAGCCTGGCCTAGCCTAGCCTAGCCTAGCCTAACCTAGCCTGGCCTAACCTAGCCTGGCCTAGCCTAGCCTAACCTAACCTAACCTAGCCTAGCCTAGCCTGGCCTGGCCTAGCCTGGCCTAGCCTAGCCTAACCTAACCTAACTTAACTTAACTTAAATTTAACTTAACTTAAATTTAACTTAACTTAAATCCTAGCGTAGAAGAGATGGCGAAATTCAAAGGGCAGATCTCAGCGCAGCTCCAGCAACCTCGGACCACGTCATACGCTCAGGCCGCATTGACCGGCCGCACTCCAGCGACTCAGGGCGGTGGCGCCACAGCTCCGGCCATGCCTGCACCTCCACCTGCGACCAAGCCTGCCATCATCGTGAGCACGGTGGCAGAGACTAAGACCAGGCAAGAGGTGATACAAGCTTTCAAGAAGAGCATTACGTACCGCGAATCATCATACGCACCGGCACGCATCCAAGCTGTGTCGAACAATAAACTGCGTATCGAATTCGACACCACGACCCAGAGGGATGACACGTTGCAGAGATTAAAAACGCGATCAGAGATTAAGGCTGAACCTGTCCGCAGACTTAAGCCTATGATCATATTGAAAGGCGTCTCAAAAGACACTCCTGCTGAAGATCTCGTCGCCATCATCAAGGTTCAAAACACTGAACTCGGCGAGATAATCGGCAGCGACCCTGAGAATTTGAAACTACGCTTCAAGCGAAATAATAAGAACCAGAACTTATACAACGCAGTTCTGTTAGCGGAACCGAAGGTATACAGGAAAATGGTGGATATGGCAAGGATTGCCGTAGACCATCAGAAGATCCACGTTGCCAGCTTCTCTCCATTCCTTCAGTGCCATAAATGCCTGCAATTCGGGCATATGCGATCCCACTGCACAGCGACCGTGAGCCCTTGCTCCCACTGTGCTAGCACCGAACATCAAGTTGCTGAGTGCCCAAGCAAAGACGCTCCAAACTCAGCGAAATGTTTTAATTGCGTTGCGCATAATGATAAATTTAAAACAAAAAATGACATAAAACACACCGCGAACTCAATGTCCTGCCCACGCTTGCGAGCCATGAGAGAGAGAGTCGACAACAGAGTAGACTACGGGCGTAGCTCCTCTCTCACGGTCAGCGACGATTGGAGCTGTTTTTCTATTTCTTTAAATCTAAATTTATTACCATTTTAATATACTGTCATATACTATTTTTATATTTACATGTCATATCATTCACCAATCATTAAATTGCCTCAATAGATTAATCATGTTAAATTTGTGTCATGCACGTGCCGCCGCCCTTCCGGGATGCGAACGGTGCACCGTATCTAACGGCTAGCACCGCTGAGCATGCGGGATCGGCCACGGCACAGTTTAAACTTTAATCGCTCCGTCTTAATTTGTTTACATTTTTACTTGCACAACCGACGGCGCGCTGCGTCGCCCCCGCCCCGCCCCGCTCCCCGCGCATTCCGCGAAGGGACCGGGGCTTCAAGCGGTATATATTTTTAGATGCGGTGACGCGGTTTAATTGTTTATGTTATCGTAGTAATAATTTCTTTCTTTTTTTGTAATTATTTTTCAACTTCCTAAGATAAGTCTAGCTTTAAGAATTTAGTACTAAAATAGTATAGATACTTGTATACAAAATAATTGTTATTGTTCTTTTTGCAGTATATAATGTTATCATATATTTATGTTTATTTTCACGATCATGCTATCTATCATTCATTAAATTATTGTAGACCAGCTTTGGAAATACCTTAATTAATTAAGTACGACAAATTTGTGCCTAAGTACGTGCCGCCGCCCTTCCCGGGTTGCGAACGGTGCATCGTATCTGTCTGCGAGCACCGCTGAGCATGCGGGATCGGCCACGGCACAGTTTAAACTTTTAATCGCTCCGTCTTAATTTGTTTACATTCTTACTCTCACAACCGACGGCGCGCTGCGTCGCCCCCGCCTCGCCCCGCTCCCCGCGCCCGCCGCGAAGGGACCGGGGCCCGAAGCGATGTCTATTTTTAGATGCGGCGACGCAGTTCAATTGTTTATGTTATCGTATTTATTATTTCTTTTCCTCTTTTGTAATTCCTTTACAAAATCTTAAGATAGGTCTAGCATTAAGAAATTAGCACTAATTTAGAATAGATACTTGTATATAGATAAATAATTGTTGTTTTTGCATTATATAATGTCGTCATATATTTATGTTTATTTCCTTTTACGATCATGCTATTTTCTTTTATTAAATTATATTAGGCCAGCTTTGCAAGCATTCGATTAATTAATCAAGTTAAATTTGTATCTAATTACGTGCCGCCGCCCTTCCCGGGTTGCAAACGGTGCATCGTATCCCATGGCGAGCACCGCTGAGCATTGCGGGATCGGCCACGGCACAGTTTAAACTTTTTATCGCTCCGTCTTAATTTGTTTATATTTTTACTTTTACAACCGACTGCGCGCTGCGTCGCCCCCGCCTCACCCCGCTCCCCGCGCATTCCGCGAAGGGACCGGGGCCCCAAGCGATGTCTATTTTTAGATGCGGCGACGCAGTCCAATTGTTTATGTTATCGTATTTATTATTTCTTTTTCCTTTTTTTGTAATACCTTTACAAAATCCTAAGATAGGTCTAGTTTTAAGAATTTAGCACTAATTTAAAATAGATACTTGTATATAGATAAGTAATTGTTGTTTTTGCATTATTTAATGTCGTTATATGTTTATGTTTATTTTTCTTTTACGATCATACTATTTACCATTTATTAAATTGCAGTAGGCCAGCTTTGTAAATACCTCAATTATTTAATTACGTCAAATTAGTGGTTAAGCATACGGCACATGCCGCCGACATTCCCGGGCTGCGAACGACGCCCGTATTTTATTGCGAGCATCGCCGCTCGGGAGTGGCCGTGGCATGGTTTAAATTGTACATCGCTCCTTACAACTTGTTATTGCTGTGACCGTTAGCGCACCGCGCCTCCCGCGCCTCGTCCCGCTCCCCGCGCATGACGCGTCGGGACCGTGACCTTCAAGCGGCGTTTAATTTTTAGATACGGCGACGTAGTTCAATTGTCTAAGTTAAAGTAATAATTATTTCTTTTTCTTTAGTAACTCTTCTAAATCCTAATGTTAAGGTCTAGCTTTAAGAAATTAGCACTAATTTAGAATATATACTTGTATACATATAACTGCTCTTTTTGCATTATATAATGCTGTTATATACTTATGTTTATTTTTACGATTATACAATCTATCATTTATTAAACTATAGTAGGCCATCTTTGTAAATACTTCAATCAATTGAGCATGTTAAATTAGTGTCTAAGCACGTGCCGCCGCCCTTCCCGGGTTGCGAACGGTGCATCGCATCTGACTGCAAACACCGCTGAGCACTCGGGAGCGGCCTCGGCACATTTTAAAATTTTAATTTGTTTAAATTCTTGTGTCCACAAACCGACAGAGCACCGCGCCCCCCGCGCCGCACCTCGCTCCCCGAGCGTGCGCCGGCGGCGGAGAAGGCGTGGCCTCGCCACGCCGGGTCTATTTTTAGCCACGGTGAAGCGGTTGCATGTGTGCGTTTAATTTTGTATAAAGAGTATTGTATTATGTTATTCGTTGCGCGTACACATCTTTCCAATGTCGTCATATATTTATGTTTATATTCATTTTTATTTTTATCATGTTATTTACCATTAATTAAATTGTAGTAGGCCAGCTTTGTAAATACCTCAATTATTTAATTATGTCAAACTCGTGTTTAAGCATATGGCACATGCCGCCGACATTTCCGGGCTGCGAACGATGCCCGTAATTAACTGCGAGCATCGCCGCTCGGGAGTGGCAGTGGCATGGTTTAAATTGTTCATCGCTTTTTACAAATTATTTCAAATCTTATTCCCACAACCGATAGCGCGCTGCACCCCCCGCACCTGACCCCGCTCCCCGCGCATTCTGCGAAGGGACCGGGGTCTCAAGCGGTGTTTATTTTTTAAATGCGGCGACGCGGTTCAATTGTTTAAATTAACGCAGTTATTATTTCTCTAGTTCTGTTTCATAATCCTTAAAATAGGTCTAGCTTTAAGAAACTAGCATTAATATAGTAGAGATACCTGTATATAAAATGATTGTTCTTTGCTTTATATAACGCTGTCATATACTCATGTTTATCGTTGCGATCATGCTATTTATCATTTACTAATTTGTAGTACGCCAGCTCTGTAAATACCGCAATTAATTAATTATGTTAATGTGTGTTTAAGCATATGCCGACGGCCTTCCCGGATTGCGAACGGTGCACCGTATTTAACGGCTAGCACCGCTGAGCATGCGGGAGCGGCCACGGCACCGTTTAAATTTTTATTTGTTTACATTTTTACTTTCACAACCGACTGCGCGCTGCGTCGCCCCCGCCCCGCCCCGCTCCCCGCGCATTCCGCGAAGGGCCGGGGCGGTGTCTATTTTTAGATGCGGCGACGCAGTTCAATTGTTTATGCAATCTTAGTAATAATTTCTTTCTTTATTGTAATTACTTTTTAAAAATCCTTATGATAGGTCTAGCTCTAAGAAATTAGTACTTATATAGAATAGATACTTGTATTCAAAAGAATTGTTGTTGGTCTTTTTGCTTATTTTTTGTATTATAATATTTATGTTTATTTTCTTTTACGATCTTGCAATTTTTCTTTTTATTAAATTATATTAGGCCAGCTTTGCAAGCATTCAATCAATTAATCACGTAAAATTTGTGTCGAATTACGTGCCGCCGCCCTTCCCGGGTTGCGAACGGTGCATCGTATCCCATGGCGAGCACCGCTGAGCATGCGGGATCGGCCACGGCACAGTTAAAACTTTTTAATCACTCCGTCTTAATTTGTTTTCACTCTTACTCTCACAACCGACGGCGCGCTGCGTCGCCCCGCCCGCCCGCTCCCCGCGCATTCCGCGAAGGGCCGGGGCGGTGTCTATTTTTAGATGCGGCGACGCAGTTCAATTGTTTATGTTATCGTATTTACTATTTCTTTCTTTATTGTAATTCCTTTACAAAATGCTTAGATAGGTCTAGCTTTAAGTAATTAGCACTAATTCAGAATAGACACTTGTATACATATAACTGCTCTTTTGCATTATATAATGTTGTTATATACTTACGTTTATTTTTACGATTATACAATCTATCACTTATTAAACTATAGTAGGCCATTATGTAAATACTTCAATCAATTAATCACGTAAAATTTGTGTCGAATTACGTGCCGCCGCCCTTCCCGGGTTGCGAACGGTGCATCGTATCCCATGGCGAGCACCGCTGAGCATGCGGGATCGGCCACGGCACAGTTAAAACTTTTAATCACTCCGTCTTAATTTGTTTTCACTCTCACTCTCACAACCGACGGCGCGCTGCGTCGCCCCGCCCGCCCGCTCCCCGCGCATTCCGCGAAGGGACCGGGGCGGTGTCTATTTTTAGATGCGGCGACGCAGTTCAATTGTTTATGCAATCTTAGTAATAATTTCTTTCTTTATTGTAATTACTTTTTAAAAATCCTTATGATAGGTCTAGCTCTAAGAAATTAGTACTTATATAGAATGAATGCTTGTATTCAAAAGAATTGTTATTGGTCTTTTTGCTTATTTTTTGTATTATAATATTTATGTTTATTTTCTTTTACTATCTTGCAATTTTTCTTTTTATTAAATTATATTAGGCCAGCTTTGCAAGCATTCAATCAATTAATCACGTAAAATTTGTGTCGAATTACGTGCCGCCGCCCTTCCCGGGTTGCGAACGGTGCATCGTATCCCATGGCGAGCACCGCTGAGCATGCGGGATCGGCCACGGCACAGTTAAAACTTTTTAATCACTCCGTCTTAATTTGTTTATATTTTTGCTTTTACAACCGACTGCGCGCTGCGTCGCCCCGCCTCCCGCTCGCGCATTCCGCGAAGGACCGGGGCCCCAAAACTGATGTCTATTTTTAGATGCGGCGACGCAGTCCAATTGTTTATGTTATCGTATTTACTATTTCTTTTCTTTATTTGTAATTCCTTTACAAAATGCTTAGATAGGTCTAGCTTTAAGTAATTAGCACTAATTCAGAATAGACACTTGTATACATATAACTGCTCTTTTTGCATTATATAATGTTGTTATATACTTACGTTTATTTTTACGATTATACAATCTATCACTTATTAAACTATAGTAGGCCATTATGTAAATACTTCAATCAATTAATCACGTAAAATTTGTGTCGAATTACGTGCCGCCGCCCTTCCCGGGTTGCGAACTGTGCATCGCATCTGACTGCGAGCACCGCTGAGCATGCGGGATCGGCCACGGCACAGTTAAAACTTTTAATCACTCCGTCTTAATTTGTTTAAATTCTTGTTCCCACGAAACGACAGTGAACCGCGCCCCCCGCGCCGCGCCTCGCTCCCCGAGCGTGCGCCGGCGGCGGAGAAGGCGTGGCCTCGTTACGCCGGGTCTATTTTTAGCCACGGTGAAGCGCTTGCATGTGTGCGTTTAATTTATTTAATTATATTATTCGTTGCGCGCATGCATCTTTACTTTTACTTTATATATTCTATGTAAAATTATAGTGTAAGAATAGGTTAAAACATTTGATTAAATATTTGTAAATGTAATCAATATTTAAGATAGGAAACTCTCTGTGTTAGTAATAAGATTATTTAGTCGAGCGCCTCGAGACTCGAGACTCCGGGAAATGCGGCTTCAATAGAAGTCGTATTCCTCAGTCTAGTGATACAATATCTTCTTTATTCGGGACACAACTTATATATATACTTACTTTTCAATAATTAATTCTTAACTGTACAGTACTTCTGTATGGTTTAAGGGCATGAGACTAGGTAGTACAACCTGTATCCATTAGCAGTTGTACACCCTACGTCTCAAAGAATCAATAGTTAAGATATGATATTTATGTAAATACTGTAAAGCAAACTTTTATTATTTACGTGTATAAATTAGTCAGTAAACGGCCATCGGGGTGGCAAATCCCCGGTGGAATATATGGGGATATGTAACCTAGGCAGAAACGTATCAAATAGCGTTCCCGCTGTGTCATACTCCCCAAAAAAGCGAAACAAATAGCTGATACCACATATAAACACATTATCCAATAAGAATTAAAACGTCAAATATGATTAAACATAAGATTAAGAAAAAAAAAAAAAAAAACCTAACCTAACCTAACCTAACCTAACCTAACCTAACCTAACCTAACCTAACCTAACCTAACCTAACCTAACCTAACCTAACCTAACCTAACCTAACCTAACCTAACTCTAACCTAACTCTAACCTAACCTAACCCAACCTAACCTAACCTAGCCTAACCTAACCTAACCTAACCTAGCCTGGCCTAGCCTAGCCTGGCCTAACCTAACCTATCCTAACCTAACCTAGCCTGGCCTGGCCTAGCCTGGCCTGGCCTAACCTAGCCTAGCCTAACCTAGCCTAGCCTAGCCTAACCTAACCTAGCCTGGCCTGGCCTAACCTAGCCTAGCCTAACCTAACCCAACCTAACCTAACCTAGCCTAGCCTAACCTAACCTATCCTAACCTAACCTAGCCTAGCCTGGCCTGGCCTAACCTAGCCTAGCCTAGCCTAACCTAACCTATCCTAACCTAACCTAGCCACAACCTAGCCTAGCCTAACCTAGCCTGGCCTAGCCTGGCCTAGCCTGGCCTAGCCTAGCCTGGCCTAGCCTAGCCTAGCCTAACCTAACCTTAACCTAACCTAATCCTAACCTAACCTAGCCTAGCCTAACCTAACCTAGCCTGGCCTGGCCTAACCTAACCTAACCTAGCCTGGCCTAGCCTAGCCTAACCTAGCCTGGCCTGGCCTAACCTAGCCTAACCTAACCTAACCTAGCCTGGCCTGGCCTAGCCTGGCCTGGCCTGGCCTAACCTAGCCTGGCCTGGCCTGGCCTGGCCTGGCCTGGCCTGGCCTAACCCTGGCCTAACCTAGCCTAGCCTAACCTAACCTAACCCAACCTAACCTAACCTAACCTAGCCTAGCCTGGCCTGGCCTAACCTAACCTAGCCTAACCTAGCCTGGCCTGGCCTAACCCTGGCCTAACCTAGCCTAGCCTGGCCTAGCCTGGCCTAGCCTAGCCTGGCCTAGCCTAGCCTGGCCTAGCCTAGCCTAACCTAGCCTGGCCTAGCCTAGCCTAACCTAGCCTGGCCTGGCCTAACCTAGCCACAACCTAACCTAACCTAGCCTGGCCTAACCTAACCTAACCTAGCCTGGCCTAACCTAACCTAGCCTAGCCTGGCCTAGCCTGGCCTGGCCTAACCTAGCCTGGCCTGGCCTAGCCTGGCCTAACCTAGCCTAGCCTAGCCTGGCCTGGCCTAACCTAACCTAGCCTAACCTAGCCTAGCCTAACCTAACCTAGCCTAACCTAGCCTGGCCTGGCCTAACCTAGCCTAGCCTAACCTAACCTAACTCTAACTCTAACCTAACCTAGCCTAACCTAACCTAGCCTAGCCTGGCCTGGCCTAACCTAACCTAGCCACAACCTAGCCTAGCCTGGCCTGGCCTAACCTAACCTATCCTAACCTAACCTAACCTAGCCTAACCTAGCCACAACCTAGCCTAGCCTGGCCTGGCCTGGCCTGGCCTGGCCTAGCCTAGCCTGGCCTAGCCTGGCCTGGCCTAGCCTGGCCTGGCCTGGCCTAGCCTGGCCTGGCCTGGCCTAACCTAACCTATCCTAACCTAACCTAACCTAGCCTAGCCTGGCCTGGCCTAGCCTAGCCTGGCCTGGCCTGGCCTAACCTAGCCTAGCCTAACCTAACCTAACCTTAACCTAACCTAACCTAGCCACAACCTAACCTAACTCTAACCTAACCTATCCTAACCTAACCTAACCTAACTCTAACCTAACCTAACTCTAACTCTAACCTAACCTAACCTAACCCAACCTAACCTAACTCTAACCTAACCTAACCTAACCTATCCTAACCTAACCTAGCCTAGCCTAGCCTGGCCTAACCTAACCTAACTCTAACTCTAACCTAACTCTAACTCTAACCTAACCTAACTCTAACTCTAACCTAACCTATCCTAACCTAACCTAACCTAGCCTAACCTAACCTAACCTAACCTAGCCTAGCCTAACCTAACCTAACTCTAACTCTAACCTAACCTAACTCTAACTCTAACCTAACCTAGCCTAACCTAACCTTAACCTAACCTAACCTAACCTAGCCTAACCTAACCTATCCTAACCTAACCTAACTCTAACCTAACCTAACCTATCCTAACCTAACCTAGCCTAACCTAACCTAACCTAACCTAACCTAGCCTAACCTAGCCTAGCCTAGCCTAGCCTAACCCTGGCCTAACCTAACCTAGCCTGGCCTGGCCTAGCCTAGCCTGGCCTAGCCTAGCCTGGCCTAGCCTGGCCTAGCCTGGCCTGGCCTGGCCTAGCCTGGCCTGGCCTGGCCTGGCCTGGCCTAGCCTGGCCTGGCCTGGCCTAGCCTGGCCTGGCCTGGCCTAGCCTGGCCTGGCCTGGCCTGGCCTAACCCTGGCCTAGCCTGGCCTGGCCTGGCCTGGCCTAGCCTGGCCTAGCCTAGCCTAACCTAGCCTAACCTAACCTAACCTAGCCTAGCCTTTTTATGGTATCTGACGGGACACGGTGGCATTAAGTCTTACCTGTATAAATTTGGGATTGCTCCCGATCCATTTTGTGTATGCGACAACGCTAGCATCGAAACTATAGAACACATCCTGGTGGAGTGCCTAGATTCGCTCTACATCGGCACAGTGCGAACACAACATGGATCGGACAATTACCAGGGACAACATTGCGGGGATCGTGCAGGCGACGAATGCAGAGACACTTTCTTCGAGTACTGCCAAAAGATTATGCGCTTGGCGGCGAGGGCAAACGGCTCTACTGTGACCTGTTAGGAACTTGAATATTTTGACAATACATATACTTTAAAAAATTAATATAATAATTAAATAATTAATGATTAAATTCTATTAATATTTATTATATAGAGTACTCTCATCACAACAATTAATTGTATAAACATGACATAATCACTATTCGCCAATATATTTTATTTTTTTTTTTTTTTTACATTTAATTTAGAAATAATTACCATAATAATAGCAATTAAATAATAATTCTGGAATTCCAATCATGCATATTATATTGTAAATGCAATTTAATTATTGTAATGATCTAGGGTACTGCTGTCCGTTCCCTGCGAGGAACAGGCAGACACGAAAACCCGACAATCAAATTAAAATTAATTCCAATCAACACGTTTCAACAAATTGTATCTCCAACTACCAATCTGGTTACCAATTAGATATGTACCAAATTTCCATTACTTAACAAATCATGCAATGTATTTACCTAATTCATGTAATGTATCAATTAAATAATTCAAAGCCGAGCCGGAAGACGAAAAAAAAAAAAAAAAGGTTACGGCTCGCTTTTGCGGGCCCCGGCCGTTGGTAACCTTTATGGAGAGCGCGCGGGAACACGAGGCGCGCTCTCACCTCGCCGACTCATTTTGAGCTACGGACCTCCCGGGTCTATAGCTCGAGTCGTATCAGGGCGGAATGGCGAGCGCATACGCTCTGCGTCTTCGCCCGATGCGGCGTCTGCGGACTGGATCCGGGCGGCTGACTCCCGAACTCGCTCCGCCTCCTCCTTCGTGGACATCACCGCCTCGCAGTACACCTGCACTGCTGCCCACCCTTCCCGACTGTCGATCATGGCGCGAACTACGGCCGCCAGCGACAAGTCGTTGCCCACTACGGCACTCAGTGCTCGGCGCTGTTCTGCCCACCGCGGACACACCTCCAGCGTGTGCTGGGTGGCCGTGTCTTGGAGGCAGCCGTCACAGTGGTGACAGCCCTCGTTTGGCTCCCTTCCGATCAAGTGCAGGTACTTCCCGAAGCATCCATGCCCCGAAAGCACCTGCGACAACCGGAAGGTGAGCACTCCGTGACGTCTGTCCAGCCACTGCACGAGAACTGGACGTACTGCCTCTACGGTCGTGGTTCCGGCCCGGGGCTGTCGAAGTGCATGCTGCCACCTCCGCACCATGACCCTTCGACGCTCCGCCCTCGCCGCATCAACCTCCTCCCTCGTGGGTGGGAACTGGCGCACCGCGATCAAGCTCTCACGCCAAAAGAAACGGACGCGAGAACTTTCGCCTCCAGTTCCCAGGGGAGGACGCCGCCAGCACACGCCGCCTCGTGGGACACCGTGTGGTACCCCGGATCGCTCTGATCGCCATCGCCCTCTGGGGCCTTTGCAGAAGAGCGATTGTCCGGCTATTCAGAGCGTCACTCCACACGGGTGCCCGTACAGCGCCATGGAGCGCACCATGCCCAGGTACAGGCGCCGACAAGCCGCATTCGGACCTCCGATATTCGGCAGCAAGCTGCCGACTGCGGCCGCCGCACGCAACAGCCTGGGCAATAAGCCTAGGAAGTGCACCTCGAAGTTCCATCGGCCGTCCAAAGTGAGTCCCAGATATTTCATCTGGGACTTGATGCCGATGCGAACTCCGCCCACTACGATGTGCAGTCGAGGGTGGCGCGTTCCGAGGCCCGTGAAACACAAGGCCTCAGACTTGTTAAGGGCCACCTCGAGACCCAGCCTTCGGATACGACCCACTATGTGGGCCACTCCCGCTGTAGCACGTATGGTGCACTCCTATAGGTGCCGCCCTTGCCGTCACCAAGGATTGTCGTCGGCGTAGCAAGTCACGCAGAGGCCTCGCAGTAGGGATCCGCGAAGCACCCAGTCGTAGCCGATGTTCCACAGGAGCGGTCGAGAACCGAACCCTGTGGGACACCGCACGACACTACGCGACTATGCCACGTGTTCCGACACCTGTATGCCACCGACCTGCCCGAGATAGGATGCGATCATGCGCTGGAGGTAGTTCGGCACCCGGTGATACCGGGTGCCTCCCTGATGCAACTCCAGGGCAAGGTGTTGAAGGCGTTGGCGATGTCAGAGACACCGCCAAGACGACCTCACCCGGGCGACTGCTTCCTCCGCCGTCCTCTTCACTCGCATGATCGCATGTATCGTGGACCTGCCCTCGCGAAAACCGAATTGGTTATCGTCCAAGTCCGGACCGACCCCACCAGATGTCGGACGAGGCGACCGGCAATGACACGCTCAAAGAGCTTTGCCACCTCGTCCAACAGCACTATGGGCCGGTACGCAGAGGGCGAGTCCTCGGGCGCCCCTCCTTCCTCAAGAGGACCATCGTGCCCGCCTTCCACACCCGTGGAAAACGGCCCTGCGTTAGGCAGGCATCGAATAGTCCCCTGAGTTTGCCCTCGAGTGCGCCGGATGCTAGGACCCACGCACGGCCAGGGACACCGTCGGGTCCCGGGGCCGTATTCCTCGAACGGAGTCGAAGGATCGCGGCCCCGAACTCTCCCAGGGTTACCGGCGGTACCACCTCGTCCCCGCCAGCAACCGCATCCAGCGCAGTCGGAGCCATGGTCGGCGGCGTGTGTTCCTCTCTCTGGGGGAACAGAGCTGCAACCACTGCGTCCACGAACTGGGGCTGGAGACTCCGCGTCAGAGGGGGTGCCCATGGGCGAAGTTTCCCCCGCACCATGCGGTATGGGCGACCCACGGATCACGGTCAGAGTCTCCAGCAGCTCGTTTCTCGCCCCAGCCTTGGCCTCGGCGATGGCGATTTGGAGGCGAAGCTTGGCCCTCCCGTAAACGTCGCGCAACGATGACTCGGCCGCATCGTCACGGCGTCTCCTCCGGCGTTGTCTCGTGTACTGGCGTCTCGCAACTACGCACGCAGTGCGCAGCTGAGCTATGTCAGCGGACCACCAGTACACCTGCCTTTTCGGCGGTCGAGGCCCCAACCGTGGCATCGACGCATCGCGAACGCGAGTCATCGACGCGCAGATCGCCAACGCTTCGTCCTCCACGCAGTGGTAGCTGCACCTCAGGGGAAACCACGATTCCACCAGAGAAGCCTCGATGAGAACTTCCCCGTCGAGGTGCTTGAGAGCCCATCGCGGGCCGTCGCCACGGACGACCGCTCGCCCGGATCGGACCGGAGCCGCGTCGGAGTCGGAGACGCTGAAGCGGATATACAAATGGTCCGACAGCGTCTCCACCCCGGACACGACTTCCCACCCGTGAACCCGGCACGCCATGGATGTGCTGGCGAAGGTTAGGTCCACAGCGGAGCTCCCCTGGGGCCGAACGCATGTGGGTTCGAACCTCAGTTGAGCAGACACAGTCCTACGGACAGTGCCCACCCCTCAGGAACGTCCCCGCGTATCGTTGGCAGAACAGCCCCAAACGGTGTTCTTGGCGTTGAAATCACCCATCACCAAAAAGGATGAGGGTGACTCCTGCCAGGAGAGCTCCGACCCGGCCCAAGAGTCCCTCGAACTCGGGCGGCTTCTGCTGGGGGACAATAAATGCCAATAATGACTATCCCCATCAGCGCCGCAACGAACCCACGACCCTTCTCCACCCAATCCATGGGTGGGGCGCAACAGTCGTCCGAGCAACTATCGCGACCAGTCCCTCTTCGTCTCCCGCCCAGCCATCCCTGTCTGGAACCAGGTAGGGTTCGAAACGGCAGCCACGTGTGTCAGCCACTGTGCCATACTCTGAAGAGCAGATCTTGTGCTCTAGCACGGTGGTTGACGTTCGCCTGAACTACGTGGAGGCCGTAGTTCATTGCGAGACCGGTTTCGGATCCTCCTCCATTGCCTCCACCTGTGGTTGCTGGCTGGCCGGTTGCTTCTGTGGCAACGTGCGAGCTGGCCTTTTCCCTCTCTTGGGAGGCGCGGTGCAGGCCCTTCCGCCCATCCTGTGGTCGGCCGGTTTTGGCTGCGACACACACAGCGCAACGCGGGTTGGCGGAACACTGCGCCGCCTTGTGGCCAGACTGACCACAACGGAAGCACAGCTCCCCCCGGTCGACTGCGGCGTCGCACTGGGCCCTCACATGTCCCGACTCCAGGCAGCGGAAGCACCTCAGAGGTGCGGGCTCCACCAGCTTCGCCACGGCTGAGACCCACGAGATCATCAGCCTTCCGCTGTCGGTGACCTTTTTGGCGGCCGCCACGGGACATCGGACCCAGGCCACCCCAAGTCCTGCAACATCCCGTAGGATCTGGCTGCATTTGACTGCCTCCTTGGGGCAGCCACCGGCCTTAGCCACGGCTGTCAACACCTCGTCCACAGTGGCGGAGTCATCCAGACCAGCAACTCTGACCTCCACAGTCTTTGCTGGTCTGGTGATCCGCACCTTTGTCTGCGAGCGCCTCCTCAATTTTCGGCAGGCCGTCCGCCCTGTCGCCGCTGTCTGCACCGGGGATTTCAAACATGCGGGCCCTGTGGCGCATGTGCGGAATCTCAGCTCTGTTATCCCGAGGGCAGAGGTCGACTTTCCTCTTGCCTCGGAGATAACCTCCGCATAGGTAACACCAGCCACCACTGCTTCCGGCGCCAGTGTCACCACGACAGCAGCCGATCTGGGGGTTGCAATCTTTACCGGCCTCGGTGCAGGATTGCCAGGACTCTTGACGACCTTACCGCCTTTTTCCTGAGCCCTTTCTTACCACCGTAGTCCACGGTTCCTCCATGGACTGAGGTGCTGGTGGTAGAGATCGGGACTCTGTTGTCTTCTCGCTCTCCTTAGCGGGCTCGCTCCGCTTTCCCTTACCCTTCCCCTTAGGGGCGTTGGAACCACGGAACCCTCAGCGACGACTGTCCGTTCACTGCTAGCCGTAATGGCAGGCTGCTTCAGGGCATTCGGTCGCCGGGAAGCGGTGGGCGAGCCGAAGTGCTGGGCACCGCACTTGTCCTCGCGTCTGCCGCCAACGGAGGACGGAGGCGCTTTTCGGGAGGAGGCGGTCCTCAAGAGCCGCGAATCTGGCGTTCATCATTGTCCCCACTTGACAAATGATGGAACGTACCAGATCCTCGTTGCCCTCAGCTGGAATTGGAGCTGGAACTTTGCTGGAGCTGCTCCATGCGCAACCGCATCTCCGCCACCTCTTTGCGCAATTGCTCGACCTCACCCTGCAGGCGGATGTTGCTCGCTTGCAGCCTCTTCGTTTCCTCAGAGGTGCAACGACTCTGCAGTATCTGGGCGTCGCTCTGATCGCTTCTGCAGCGTCCTTCAGCGCTTTAACAGAAGTACCCTTCAGGTTCTTAGACTTGGAGGCGACCTTAGTTATGAGGGCAATATTTTCCTCAATCTTCTTCCCCAGCTGCGACGCCGCCTGGAAGTCTTCGTCGTTCGACGACGACTCTGACAGGGTTGTAATTCTGTCAGCGCGGAGTTGCCGAGCTGCAGATGCGACCTCTTTCTGCCTCCAACCTTTCTTCCTCCCTTTTGGCGGCGACTAGCGCCTGTTTGGCCTTGGCAAGGCCGACATACTCCCCGTCGTTGGGGTCTCCTCGACCTCTTTTGGCAGATGTTCTTGCCACTGTCCTGCTTATCTCCTCATCGTGGCCCGTTATCGGACCGGAACCGCAACCTGCGTCCGTAGACGGTCGCTTTCTCCCCGCACAAATCCTCGTCTCTTCAAGGGACTCTACGCTCTGCATAGAGTCGCTCTCTCCCTCCTCGCTCATCTCCGACATGCTATTGGTTTTGTTTTAAAGTTTCCATATTAGTTCCCACGATTATAGGACGAAATAAAATGTCGGTCCCCGGGTGACGCCTATTCCAGGGACAAGGCTACATACTGTGGGGGTCGCCTGGTACCCACAGGTTTTTAAGACTTCGCTGTCTGATTTTTTATAGAGATTTACTCCTCGCGGGCCGGCCAATTAAGGCAAGCCCTCCGCTCCGCTGCACTTCGACGTACCCCATTATCGTCAACACTGGGGTCTTTGACGAAAGTACAGCGGGTTACGGCGCTGGGAGAGCCGACGTAACTCCCCAGTTTTGGACGGTTGAGTGCCCGGCGGCAGTGTGAGTGCACACCGAGCCCGTCCCCCCACTATGTGCATTAGGCACTGGAAACGATATATCGTCACCAGTTCCTAATACCCACCATCATTTGTTGCCTTTCCCCCGGATACAGAAATCAAGGAGAAATGCAACCTCCCACAACGCTTGACGGTTGAGTGCCCGGCGGCAGTAAAGCGCACACCAGGCCCGTCCCCACACTGTGAACATTAGGCACTGCCAACGACGCATCGCCACCAGTTCCCAATGCACACCCTCATTTTGTTGCATTTCCCCGGATACTTTGATCAAGGAGAAATGCAGCCTCCACCCTCGCATTGGGCACTGAGAACGACGTATCGTCACCAGTGTCCAATGCGCACCATCGTTCGGTTGCCTTTCCTCCGGATATGGAAATCAAAATGCAACCCCCTGCCACTCCACTGTGCCTCCGCTTATCAGAGGGACACGCAGAGCAACTATCCCCCTGTCAGAACATTCGCCACTGGCAACAACGTATCATCACCAGTGCCCAGGGTGCACCGTCAGCGTTGCCTTTCCCCGGATACAAAAGTATGAAAGGGAGATTCAACGACCAGGCACTCGAGGAGGTTTCTGACGTGGCACCCCAACCTAACCTAACCTTTTTTTTTTTTTTTTTTTTTTTCGTGGGGAAATGCCTGCGCATACCCGCCCTCGCGGGGACGAGGCAGGTTATGTCGGACTCGCACCGACTAAAACCCCATGGTGTTCCACCTTCGTCGCGTATGGCGGGGTTACGGGAACGCTTTCGCACCTCCGCGACCCCGCCTGCGCTGGCCGACAACCGGCCCCTCCTTCGGGGGAGGACATCCCCTCTCCACCCCTCAGGCGGGGAGCGCCGGAACACGGACGCGCCCTCCAGCTCGGCCTCCTCTGTAGGTGGGAAGCGGACTCCCCGGGTCCGCCCCCAAGCCATGAACCAGAAACCCCGGCCCCTGCGGCGGATCTGGTGATAGGCTCCGCCGCCAGCCAATTCAGCCGCGGGACAGGGAGGCAGCGGGATCAGCCACTCCACTGAACCCGCGGCCCCACCACGGCCGCATCAGCGAATGCGACCCCGCTTGAGTCGCGGAAGGGATACTACCCTCCCTCCGCGACTCCGCCTCGGCTGCGGATGGTGCGTAAGGCGGCCTCACTCGAAACCATGCGCAGCCCACCGGCTACCGCATCAGGGCGGGCCCAGCTCCAGCCCGCGGAGCGGCCTCACTCGAACCCGGCCTTGGAAGCGCCTTAGGCCGGCCATTTGGGTTCCTCTTGGCTTCACCGTGGTTAACTCCGCACCTGATTTTCATGCTACGACAAAGCGGGAACCCATCGGGGGAACCTAACCTAACCTAACCTTTTTTTTTTTTTCGTGGGGAAATGCCTACGCATACCCGCCCTCGCGGGGACGAGAGCGGGTTATGTCGGACTCGCACCGACTAAAACCCCACGGTGTTCCTTCTGCCCACCGAGTGCTGTGCATACGGGTACGCTTATGCATTCGTCCGCGTGCACAGCAGTGGCGGCTCGCTCTTGCGGGCCCCGGCCGTTGGTAACCTTCATGGAGAGCGCGCGGGAACACGAGGCGCGCTCTCACCTCGCTGACTCATTTTGAGCTACGGACCTCCCCGGGTCTATAGCTCGAGTCGTATTCAGGGCGGAAAGGCGAGCGCATACGCTCTGCGTCTTCGCCCGATGCGGCGTCTGCGGACTGGATCCGAGCCGGCTGACTCCCGAACTCGCTCCGCCTCCTCCTTCGTGGACATCACCGCCTCACAGTACACCTGCACTGCTGCCCACCCTTCCCGACTGTCGACCATGGCGCGAACTACGGCCGCCAGCGACAAGTCGTTGCCCACTATGGCACTCAGTGCTCGGCGCTGTTCTGCCCACCGAGGACACACCTCCAGCGTGTGCTGGGCCGTGTCTTGGAGGCAGCCGTCACAGTGGTGACAGCCCTCGTTTGGCTCCCTTCCGATCAAGTGCAGGTACTTCCCGAAGCAACCATGCCCCGAAAGCACCTGCGACAACCGGAAGGTGAGCACTCCGTGACGTCTGTCCAGCCACTGCACGAGAACTGGACGTACTGCCTCTACGGTCGTGGTTCCGGCCCGGGGCTGTCGAAGAGCATGCTGCCACCTCTGCACCATGACCCTTCGACGCTCCGCCCTCGCCGCATCAACCTCCTCCCTCGTGGGTGGGAACTGGCGCACCGCGATCAAGCTCTCACGCCAAAAGAAGACGGACGCGAGAACTTTCGCCTCCAGTTCCCAGGAGGGACGCCGCCAGCACACACGCCGCCTCGTGGGACACCGTGTGGTACCCCGGATCGCTCTGATCGCCATCGCCCTCTGGGGCCTATGCAGAAGAGCGATTGTCCAACTATTCAGGCGTCACTCCACACGGGTGCCCCGTACAGCGCCATGGAGCGCACCATGCCCAGGTACAGGCGCCGACAAGCCGCATTCGGACCTCCGATATTCGGCAGCAAGCTGCCGACTGCGGCCGCCGCACGCAACAGCCTAGGCAATAAGCCTAGGAAGTGCACCTCGAAGTTCCATCGGCCGTCCAAAGTGAGTCCCAGATATTTCATCTGGGACTTGATGCCGATGCTAACTCCTCCACTACTATGTGCAGTCCCGAGGGTGGCGCGTTCCGAGGCCCGTGAAAACCACAAGGCCTCAGACTTGTTAAGGCCACCTCGAGACCCAGCCTTCGGATACGACCCACTACGTGGGCCACTCCCGCTGTAGCACGTAAGGTGCACTCCTGTAGGTGCCGCCCTTGCCGTCACCAAGGTGTCGTCGGCGTAGCAAGTCACGCAGAGGCCACGCAGTAGTGACCCGCGGAGGACCCAGTCGTAACCAATGTTCCACAGGAGCGGTCCTAGAACCGAGCCCTGTGGGACACCACCTGGATTACGCGACTATGCCACGCGTTTCGACACCTGTACGCCACCGACCTGCCCGAGAGATACGATGCGATCATACGCTGGAGGTAGTTCGGCACCCGGTGATACCGGAGTGCCTCCTGATGCAACTCAGGGCAAGGTGTTGAAGGCGTTGGCGATGTCAAGAGACACCGCCAAGACGACCTCGCCCGGGCGACCGCTTCCTCCGCCGTCCTCTTCACTCGCATGATCGCATGTATCGTGGACCTGCCCTCGCGAAACCGAATTGGCTATCATCCAAATCCGGACCGACCCCACCAGATGCCGGACGAGGCGACCGGCGATGACACGCTCAAAGAGCTTTGCCACCTCGTCCAACAGCACTATGGGCCGGTACGCAGAGGGCGAGTCCCTCGGGCGCCCCTCCTTCCTCAAGAGGACCATCGTGCCCGCCTTCCACACCCGCGGAAAACGGCCCCGCGTTAGGCAGGCATTGAATAGTCCTCTGAGTTTGCCCTCGAGTGCGCCGGATGCTAGGACCCACGCACGGCCAGGTACACCGTCGGGTCCTGGGGCCGTATTCCTCGAACGGAGTCGAAGAATCGCGGCCCCGAACTCTCCCGGGGTTACTGGCGGTACCACCTCGTCCCCGCCAGCAACCGCATCCAGCGCAGTCGGAGCCATGGTCGGCGGCGTGTATTCCTCTCTCTGGGGGAACAGGGCTGCAACCACTGCGTCCACGAACTGGGGCTGGAGACTCTGCGTCAGAGGGGGCGCCCATGGGCGAAGTTTCCCCCGCACCATGCGGTATGGGCGACCCCACGGATCACGGTTCAGAGTCTCCAGCAGCTCGTTTCTTGCCCCAGCCTTGGCCTCGCCAATGGCGATTTGAAGACAAACAGCGGCCCTCACGTAAGCGTCGCGCAACGATGACTCGGCCGCATCGTCACGGCGTCTCCTCCGGCGTTGCCTCGTGTACTGGCGTCTCGCTACTACGCACGCAGTGCGCAGCACAACGATGTCGGCGGACCACCAGTACACCTGCCTTTTCGGCGGTCGAGGCCCCAACCGTGGCATCGACGCATCGCAGACGCGAGTCATCGACGCGCGAAGCGCCACCCTTCGTCTTCCACGCAGTGGTTGCTGCACCTCGGGGAAACCCACGATTCCACCAGGAAGCCTCGATGAGAACTTCCCTGTCGAGGTGCTTGAGTGCCCATCGCGGGCCGTCGCCACGGACGACCGCTCGCCCGGATCGGACCGGAACCGCGTCGGAATCGGAGACGCTGAAGCGGATATACAAATGATCCGGCGTCTCCACCGGACACATTTACCCGTGAACCCGGCGCGCCATGGATGTGCTGGCGAAGGACAGGTCCACAACGGAGCTCCCCTGGGGCCGAACGCATGTGGGTTCGAACCACGGTTGAGCAGACAGAGTCCTACGGACGGTGCCCACCTCTCCAGGAACGTCCCCGCGTATCGCTGGCAGAACAGCCCCAAACGATGTTCTTAGCGTTGAAGTCACCCATCACCAAAATAGGATGAGGTGACTCCTGCCAATGAGCTCCGACCTCGCCCAGAGTCCCTCGAACTCGGGCGGCTTCTGCTGGGGGACAATAAATGCCAATAATGACTATCCCCACCAGCGCCGCAACGAATCCGCGACCCTTCTCCACCCAATCCATGGGTGGGGCACCAGCAGTCGTCCGAGCAACTACCGCGACCGAGCCATCCACGTCTCCCGCCCATCCATCCCTGTCCGGAACCAGGTAGGGTTCCGAAACGGCAACCACGTGGGTCAACCACTGCGCCATACTCTGAAAGAGCAGATCTTGTGCTCTAGCACAGTGGTTGACGTTCGCCTGAACTACGTGAAGGCCGTAGCTCGTGCGAGGCCGGTTTCGGATCCTCCTCCATTGCCTCCACCTGTGGTTGCTGGCTGGCCGGTTGCTTCGGTGGCAACGTGCGAGCTGGCCTTTTCCCTCTTGGGAGGCGCGGTGCAGGCCCTTCCTCCCATCCTGTGGTCGGCCGGTTTTGGCTGCGACACACAGCGCAACGCGGGTTGGCGGAACACTGCGCTGCCTTGTGGCCAGACTGACCACAACGGAAGCACAGCTCCCCGGTCGACTGCGGCGTCGCATTGGGCCCTCACATGTCCCGACTCCAGGCAGCGGAAGCACCTCAGAGGTGTGGGCTCGACAAGCTTCGCCACGGCTGAGACCCACGAGATCATCAGCCTTCCGCCGTCGGCGACCTTTTGGCAGCCGCCACGGGACATCGGACCCAGGCCACCCCATGTCCTGCAACATCCCGTAGGATCTGGCTGCATTTGACTGCCTCCTCAGGGCAGCCACCGGCCTTCGCCACGGCTGTCACCACCTCCTCCACAGTGGTGGAGTCATCTGAACCAGCAATTCCTGACCTCCACTGTCTTTGCTGGTCTGGTTCATCACGCTTGACGGAAGCGCCTCCCTCAACTTTTCGGCAAGGCGGTCCGCCCTGTCGCCGCTGTCTGCCGGGGATTTCAAACATACGCGCCCCCGTGGCGCATGTGCGGAACCGCAGGTCTGTTATCCCGAGGGCAGAGAGGTCGACTTTCCTCTTCGCCTCGGTGATAACCTCCGCATAAGTAACACCAGCCGCCGCCGCTTCCGGCGCCAGTGTCACCACGACAGCGGCCGATCTGGGGGCGGCAATCTTTGCCGGCCTCGGTGCAGGATTGCCAGGACTCTTGACAACCTTGCCGCCCTTCTTTTTCTTGAGCCTTTCTTACCACCGTAGTCACGGTTCTTCCATGGACTGAGGTGCCGGTGGCACAGATCGAGGCTCAGTTGCCATCTGGATCCCCTTTGTGGGTTCGCTGCGCTTACCTTTCCCCTTGCCCTTCCCCTTCGGAGCCACCGAACCCCCAGTGACGACTGCCCGTTCGCTGCTAGGCGCAATGACAGGCGGCTTCGGGGCAGCCGAAATCCGGGTAAGCCGAGGGGCAGCCGAAGTGCTGGGCGCATCACTTATTCTCGCGTCTGCCGCCAATGGAGGACGGAGGCGTTTCTCGGGGAGAAGGCGATCCTCCAAAGCCGCGAATCTGGCGTTCATCATTGTCCCCACTTGACAAATGATAGAACGCGCAGATCGTTGCCTTCAGCCGGGACTGGCCCGCGTTTATTAGGCTGCTCCATCAGCAACCGCATCTCCGCCACTTCCTTCCGCAGTTGTCCAACTTCCGCTTGCAGGCGGTTGTTGCTCACCTGCAGCCCTTCGTTTCTTCCGAGGTGCACCGACTCTGCAGAACCTGGGTGAGCGACCTGATGGATTCTGCAGCTTCCCTCAACGCCCGAATCGAGGTGCCCTTAAGGTTCTTCGATTTCGAAGCAACCTGGTTTATGACGTCGATGTTCTCGTCAATCTTCTTCCGTAAATCCGATGCCGCTTGAAAGTCGCCGTCATTTGACGACGACTCCGATAATGTTGTCATCCTGTCGGCGCGGAGCCGTCGAGCTGTGGATGCAATCTCCCGCTCTGCTTCCATCCTCTCCTCCTCTCTATTGGCGGCAATTAGCGCTAGCTTCGCCTGAGCTAGTCCGACATACTCCCCCGTAGTCGGAGGCCTCCCTCGGCCTCTCTTGGCAGATGTTCTTGCCACTGTGTTTCTCGCCTCCTCATCATGGCCCGTAACCGGACCAGAACTTGCGTCCGTAGATGGCCGCTTTCTTCCCCACACTCTTTCTGTTCTCTTGGAGACTCCACGCTTTGCATAGAGTCACTCTCTCCCTCATCACTCATCTCCGACATGCTAATGTTTGTTTTCATATTCCATATTTGTTCCCACGATTATAGGACGAAGTAAAGGTCGGTCCCCAGGTGACGCCTATTCCGGTGACAAGGCTACATACTGTGGGGTCGCCTGGTACCCACAGGTTTTAAGACTTCGCTGTCTGATTTTTATAGAGGTTTACTCCTCGCGGGCCGGCCAATTAAGGCAAGCCCTCCCGCTCCGCTGCACTTCGACGTACCCCATTATCGTCAACACTGGGGTCTTTGACGAAAGTACAGCGGGTTACGGCGCTGGAAGAGCCGACGTAACTCCCCAGTTTTGGACGTTTGAATGCCCGGCGGCGGTGTAAGTGCACACCAGGCCCGTCCCCACACTGTGAACATTAGGCACTGCCAACGACGTATCGCCACCAGTTCCCAATGCACACCCTCATTTTGTTGCCTTTCCCCGGATACAGAAATCAAGGAAATGCAACCTCCTAACGCTCGACGGTTGAGTGCCCGGCGGCAGTAAAGCGCACACCAGGCCCGTCCCCACACTGTGAACATTAGGCACTGCCAACGACGTATCGCCACCAGTTCCCAATGCACACCCTCATTTTGTTGCCTTTCCCCGGATACAGAAATCAAGGAAATGCAACCTCCTAACGCTCGACGGTTGAGTGCCCGGCGGCAGTAAAGCGCACACCAGGCCCGTCCCCACACTGTGAACATTAGGCACTGCCAACGACGTATCGCCACCAGTTCCCAATGCACACCCTCATTTTGTTGCCTTTCCCCGGATACTTTGATCAGGAGAAATGCAGCCTCGCGTGGGCACTGAGAACGACGTATCGTCACCAGTGCCCAATGCGCACCATCGTTCGGTTGCCTTTCCTCCGGATATGGAAATCGGAAATGCGACCCCCTGCTACTCTGCGAGGTGCCCTCCCGCTTATCAGAGGGACACGCAGGCAGCTATCCCCTGTCAGAACATTCGCCACTGGCAACAACGTGTCATCACCAGTGCCCAGGGTGCACCGTCCCGGCGTTGCCTTTCCTCCGGATACAATAGTATCAAAAGGAAACTCAACGACCAGGCACTCGAGGAGGTTTTCTGACGTGGCACCCCAACCTAACCTAACCTAACCTAACCTAACCTAACCTAACCTAACCTAACCTAACCTAACCTTTTTTTTTTTTTTTTTTTTTTTTGTTATCGGGGGGGAAATCTTCGAAAGATACCCTGTCTCCTGGGGGAGAGACAGGGTTATGTGGTATTTCTAACCACTAAAACCCCCCCGGTGGCCATCCTCAGTGCATTGGGAGGGGCTCCGGGATCTCCTACGGAACGCACCGGTGCCCCTCAGCACAGTGCCTTAGCTCGTCTCAGGGGGGAGGCCGCGCCTCCCCTCGCACCCTCGCCGTGCTACGGCAACCCTGGACCACTTCGGGTTGCCGTCGCTTCCGGAGTTCGCTTGCCTGGGCGGTCAGAGCCCCACCCTGAGCGCCCGCAGACCCGCAGTCCCCTTTTAGTCGCCTTGGCCGACGGGCGGCGGGGGATACCTTAGCCCTATTCTTATGCCCGAGCTAAAGGGCTGACGGGCCAGGGCGTCCGTTGCCACCGCCCGCCGTCGCCGTCTCGAGCGGGATCGGCCCTCTCCCGATCCCGCTCGGCGGTCTCCTTCTGTAACATAACAGTTTCACAGAGACCAGCGCTATCCATGCCTTTATCCGCCAGCGCAGCCGCTACTGCGACTGGCGGAGAGAGGTCTGCCCGATCCTCTGGACCAGGATCCGTCGCTCGGACTCCCACGCAGGGCACTCAGCGAGCGTGTGCTGTGCGGAATCCAGTCCCCGCCACGGTGGTGGCATTGCGTTGACGATTCGCGTCAATCCTGTTCAGGTACTCTCCGAAGCATCCATGCCCGGTGAGCACCTGCGTCGATCTATAGGTGACATGCGCCTCTTCCCTCAAACGGAGCCAAGCTTCGAAGTTCGGCAGGAGCGCGCTAACAATGCGCTGGCGCGAGTAACGTGGCTCATGGGCCTCTCGCGCCACACCTCCAGCACGTTTGCGCTCCTGCTTACGCACCTCTCCCGCATCCAGGGGCTCGGTTTCCTCGTGGGAATGCGAGACGAGTATAAACCCGTGCATCCATCTCCGCCAGGATTTCCAGTGGTGGAAACCGAGCTAGGACAGTGGCCGCCTCAGATGATATCGTGCGATATCCACGCGCGATCCTGATGGCCATCCTTCGCTGCAGGCTACTAAGTTTAGCTCTGCAGCGACGGACGCCCGTTAGTCGATGTGACCATACAGGCGCCCCGTAGAGGCCATCGATCGCACGACTCCCGCGTAGAGGCGGCGGACTCCTTCCCTGGGGCCCCGAAGTTGGGTAGCAGCCGGTGCATGGCACCTACTACCCTCTCGATCCGTGGGACCAGGCGGTCGAAGTGCTCTTCGAAGCCCCAACGACTGTCAGGGTGAGACCGAGATATTTCATCGTCGGTCCCACCGGGACCTGCACGTCACCAACGCGAACCGTCAAGCTGGGTGGTTCCCTCCCTCTGGGGAGTTTGTGGAACCAAAGCGCCTCGGTCTTATGAGGCGCTATCCGAAGAACCCAGCTCGTGGATTTTGTCCACGACGCATGCCCAAGCTCAGCAAGCCGGATGGTGCTCTCGAAACTGTCCCCGTCGGCCAGTAGCAGAGTGTCATCTGCGTAGCAAACTACTCTTACGCCGACGGGAAGATCGACCCGCAGGACCGCGTCGTACGCGAGGTTCCACAGTTGTGGACCCAACACGGACCCTTGCGGAACCCGCAGTTCACCTCCCTCCGGTGGACAGACGCGGTACGACCCACGTACTGGATGCACCTATCGTTCAAGTAGGCCCGGACAATGCGTTGCAGGTAGGGGAGGCACACGGTGAATTTTTACCAGAGCCTCCTGATCGTCCCAGGGTAGCAGATTGAAGGCATTGACAATGTCAAGGTTGACCGCCAATGCCACACCGCCCGGGTAACTGCCCGCTGCGCCTGCCCTCGGACGCGAAGGATCGTGTCCACAGTCGATCGCGTCCGCCGAAAGCCGAACTGGCCGTCCGACAAATCAGGGCCCCTTGACGTAAGGTGCGTGTTGAGGCGGACGGCTATTATTCTTTCGAACAATTTGCCCGCCTCATCCAGCAAACCGTGGGTCGGTACGCGGAGGGAGATTCCGCGGTCCTGCCATCCTTCTTCAGGAGCACCATCCTTGCCTCCTTCCAGACTGAGGGGAAGACACCGACTCGCAGGCAGCTGTTGAACAGCTGTCTCAGTCTCCCCCCCAGTCCGGCGGCGAGAGCAAGCACCCAAGCCCGTCCAGGAATTCCGTCGGGGCCTGGGGCTGTGTTCTTGGCTCGGGCGCCTCACTGCACGGTCAACTCCTCATTGGTCACCCCAGCTCGTCAGACCATGCAATCTGGTCTGACGGTGATGTCAGAGAGGTGCGAGGGGCTGTCCTGGGCCCTAGGAAGAGGGTGTCAACCACTCCTCCCACAAAAGTAGGGTCAGGGTCTCCGTCAGCGGAGGACCCATGGTCGTAGCTTGCCCAGTACAACCTTGTACGGACGGCCCCATGGGTCCCTGTCCAGCCCCTCGAGGAGTTCGCTCCAGGACCGAGACCTAGCATTCTCGATCACGAGTTGGAGCGCTTTTGTGGCGCCTCTGTAAGCCAAGTATGCTCTCGCCTTTTCTTCGGCTGTGGCTTGCTTCCTTCTTCGGGCTCTGGTGTACTGGCGTCGAGCCCGCAAACATTGCATGCGCAACTGCGCTATATCTTCTGACCACCAGTACACCGCCCTGAGCTTGGGGGACCCGGTCCGAGGCATCGAGGCGTCACAGATGGACGTCATCGTAGCCCGGAACCAGGTCGCTTCGCTTTCGGGATCGGGCAAGACCCCATTATGTGGGTCCTCTGTCCAGGCCGCGGCGATGGTTGCAGCTTCGAGCATATCTGTAATCGGAGCCGCTTGAGGGACCATCGCCGCGGCGGGCCGCTGTTGCTGCGGCGGGTAGCACCGTGGGGAGAGCGGAGCGCCACCTCGAAGTACGATGTGGCGGTGGTCGATAGTGTGACCAATTCTTCCGCTACTCTCCATCCCGACACCATGCGTGTGGCAGAGGAGTCCTTAGGAACAGGTCATTATCGATTCCCCTGCCATCGCACGCAGGTGCTAATGGACCCCGATTCAAAGTCGGAGGTCGAGTCCCGCCGCCCACTCTAGCACGGTTTCTCCTTTGCATTGTCGGGTGGAGCCCACGATCTGGAGTGAGCGTTAAAGTCACCCAGGACAAGCACAGGACGGGAAGGCATCTACGGATGCAGTCGCCTAACCGTCAGGTACGCCTCGTAAGCGGCGAGGGTACTATTGGGAGAAACGTGGCAGCCCACAACTGCAAGGACCCCACTCCACTGCAACGAATCCCTGCCCCTGGCAATCCAGGGAGCAGGAGGATCCTCCTCCACCACCCCAGTGGTGTAACAGAACCTTAATGTCACCGAACCAGTGAGGATGGTCCGGGACCCGGTAGGGTTCCGCTGCTACCGCCAATGCAACCGACCACTCGAGGAGGGTTTGCAGCAGCAGGTCTTGCGCCCGCGGCAGTGGTTCCAGGTTGGTTTGGAGGATCTTCACCCTTCTATCGAAGGTGAAGCCTCCATGGCCTCCGGCGCACTCGGGGTGGCTTCGGGTAGGGAGCCTGCTTTCTCCCGCCCCCGTTTGCCTTCCTTTTTGGTGCACAGGCCTTGGTCTGATCGATGGTTGGATTGACGGCCAGGTCCGCACACAATGGGCACTTCAGGGTGGCCGCAGTGCACTGGCTTGCCTTGTGCCCATGTTCACCACAGGCGTAGCAGCGCGCGCTGCGGTCCTCGTTGAGGCACTTACTGCGGACGTGCCCCAATTCAAGGCAACGGTGGCACTGCAGCGGCCTTGCCGCCAGCACCTCTACCTTTGCAGCCGTCCATCCTATGCGGACGCACTTCGCCGCCGCCAGTTTCCGCACGGCCCCTAGTGGACACCGCACCCACACTGTCCCTAGACGTGAAGGTGTGCTGGTTAATACCCACCTTCGTCTATGACAGCGCAGCCTCCTGACTCGGCAACCGCAGCTGCAGCTTCCGTTGGGTAACGGACTCATCGAGGTCCATCACTCGCAATTCGCCGGTCTTCGGTGGGCGTGCTATTTGCACGTCCATGTCGGCAGCGCCTCCCGCATTTTAGCGGCGAGCACGTCGGCCTTAGAGGCGCAGTCGGGGCCAGATACCTCCAGTATCAACGCCCTGTTACTGCCCTCCTTGCCCGTACTGTGTCAATACCGCAGTCCGCCAGCCTGATCTTCTGTTTCGCCGCAGCCATGACTGCGGCGTACTGAACTGACTGTGCTCCGGCACGGTGACCGTAATGGCCGCAGAGCTCGGCAGCCTCCCAGGCTTCACTGCTTTTGCCTGTTTAGGAGCTGCTGCCTTTGCCGGCGCCCTTCGGGTCGTGGTTGCTTTGTTACCGGAGTAACTTGAGCAGCCGCCTCTTTGCCTTACGGCTGGCCACTACCGCCCACGTTTGCGGCGCAGGAACTGCCTGGCCGGTCTCTACTGGCTTAACGGGAGGCGCGGTAGACGCAGGAGGCACGGGAGCCGCTGGCTGGGTGCGCTTTGTCGTGCCACGCTTCCCTTTTGCATGACCTGACGACAGGCCTGATCCTGAGAGGTTCAGGGGCTTCTGGGGGCTTACACTCCGAAAGTAGCCGATTTCGTATCAATAAGTACACTGATACGCTCCATGGCCCGGCTTTGGGTCCAACCCCACAATCGCAGGGGAGCTGCTTGGCAGCCTTGCCTGGACGTCCTCTTGCTACCGGGGTTCCTCGCGTTTCCGGAGGCACTGAGCTCCTCCGTCAGACTCCCTTGCTGGCTCTGCAGGCTGCGAGCGCAGCTCAGCATTCTCGCGCTCCAGCCTCTCAAAACTAGGAGGCAGGGGAGACCCGCCGTGCTAACTCCGAGGCTGCCTCGACCATTCTGGAGGCCACCCGTAGGCTGTGAACAAACAGGCCGCTGGGTTGCAAGATTTGTCTGCCACCTTGTCCACCGCCAGTGAGCTGGGACCTGATGCAGGCACCAAGGTCCGTAATGGACTTTCCTCCATGTCTCTACCCAGATGGTCGGGTTTTGGGAGACCGGCTTTTGCCTAGTCTTAATTTGGGCCACTGTAGGATCCCATATACCCTCCTCATCCTCAGCGTCAGCTACCTCCACGTCCGTGACTACTGCTGCGTCCTCCTTGCTTCCCGCGACATTGAGGCTTGGCCTCCTCTTCCTTATAGTCCTTGCGGACACCTCCGATGTGGCGGATGTGAATGACGCATCAGACTTCCCTCCGTCGCTCTCGCCGGCCGAAACTGCAGGCGTGCTCGGGCGCACAAACCGCCCACGCCTGTCCCGTGCTGGGAGCACTGCTGCCACCGTCACGGCTCCTCCCTCTTTGTTTTGGTCCCTAGGTGTTAATGGACCGATGACTCCTGTTGCAGACTCAGCGCTAAGCATTGAGTCGCTCTCCTCACTATCTCCTTCTCCTCTACCTTCTCCTCCTCGATTTTTTGTTTTTCCCATAGTAAATCCCACGAGTTTGAACGAATATAGGTCGGTCCCGGGTGACGCCTTCCGTGGACAAGACTACATACTGTGGGGGCGTCCGGTACCCACGGGTTTGAGACTTCGCTGTCTGGTTTTATAGAGTGATCCTTCTCGCGGAGCCCGGCCAATTAAGGCAAGCCCTCCCGCTCCCGCTGCCTCGACGTACCTCATTAACGTCACCACAGGGTCTTGAAGAGGTACAGCGGGTAACGGCGCGCTGGGAGAGCCGACATGGCTGCAGTTTGGACGGTTGAGTGCCCGGCGGCGGTGTAAGTACACACCGAGCCCGTCCCTCCACTATGTGCATTAGGCACTGGAAACGATATATCGTCACCAGTTCCTAATACCCACCATCATTGTTGCCTTTCCCCAGATACAGAAATCAGGAGAAATGCAGCCTCCCGCAGCACTCGACGGTTGAGTGCCCGGTGGCGGTAAAGCGCACACCGAGCCCGCCCCCCTCTATGAGCATTGGGCACAGAGCGATATATCGTCCCCAGTTCCCAATACCCACCATCATTTGTTGCCTTTCCCCGGATACGAAATCAGGAGAAATGCAACTTCCACTCTCGCATTGGGCACTGGAAACGATATATCGTCACCAGTTCCTAATACCCACCATCATTCGGTTGCCTTTCCTCCGGATGTGGAAATCAGGAAATGCAACCCCTACCACTCACGCGGGTACCCTCCGCTTATGGGAGGGACACGCAGAGCAGCTATCCCTCCTGTCAGAACATTCGCCACTGGCAGCAACGTATCATCACCCGGTGCCAGGGTTACCGTCAGCGTTGCCTTTCCCTGGATACGAAATGAGAGTATCAAGGGAAATACAACGACCAGGCACTCGGAGGTTTTCTGACGTGGCACCCCAGCTAACCTAACCTAACCTTTTTTTTTTTTTTTACATGGGAAATGCCTGCATACCCACCTGCAGGGGAGCAAGGGTGGAGTTATGTCGGACTTGCACCGACTAAAAACCCCATGGTGTTCCACCTTCGTCGCGTATGGCGGGGTTACGGGAACGCTTTGCTCCGGCCGCCGCTGTCCCGGCTAAACCGGCCCCTCCCTCCGGGGAGGACATCCCCCTCTCCGCCCTCCCAGGCCGGGGCGCGCCGGAACACGGACGCGCCCTCCAGCTCGGCCTCCTCTGTGGGTGGGAAGCGGACTCCCCGGGGGTCCGCCCCTAAAGACCATAGGGCCAGAACTGACCTGCGGCGGATCTGGTGATAGGCTCCGCCGCCAGCCAATGTTCGGCCGCGGAGGGACGAAGGCGGGCAAGTCAAACGCTCCACAGACCCGCGGCCCCACCACGGCCGCTTCAGCGCGATGCGACCCCGCTTGAGTCGCGGAGGATAGGGAGATACACTACCCTCCCTCCCGCGGGCTCGCCTGGCTGCAGCGGATGGTGCGTAAGACGGCCTCACTCCGTCCATCCGCACCCCGCAGCCCACCGGCTACATCCAGGGCGGGCCCAGCTCCAGCCCGCCAGGCGGCCTCCTCGGAGCCGGCCAGAACCCCTTAGGCCGGCCATTTTGGGTTCCCTCGCAGCACCGTGGTTAACTCCACCACCGGTTTGGTACTACGATTAAGCGGGAACCCTTCGGGGGGACCTAACCTAACCTAACCTAACCTAACCTAACCTAACCTAACCTTTTTTTTTCGTGGGGAAATGCCGCTGTACCCGCCCGCGGTGGACAGGGGGCAGGTTATGTCGGACTTGCACCGACTAAAACCCACGGTGTTCCTTCTGCCCACTTGGTGCTGTGCATACGGGCGCGCGTGAGCATTCTTCCGCGTGCACGGCTGGCGCTGGGCAAGGCCCCGGCCGGTACAACTTAACCTTTTATGAGGCGCGCGGGAACACCGGGCGCTCTCACCACTGACTCATGTTGAACTACGGACCTCCCGGGCCCATAGCT
This sequence comes from Teinopalpus imperialis, assembly GCA_029286865.1. Classification (NCBI taxonomy): domain Eukaryota; kingdom Metazoa; phylum Arthropoda; class Insecta; order Lepidoptera; family Papilionidae; genus Teinopalpus; species Teinopalpus imperialis. Next base: position 155,910 of record JAGSMU010000168.1, read on the forward strand.
CGAGTCGAAATTCGGGGAAGTAGGGTATGCTTACGCTTTTCCCCGGCGGCGGCTGCGGACTAGTCCGTGGTCAGGACAGTTTCCTCATTGGCTGGCCGTCCTTGCGGCTGGGTTGCGCCGCGTTTCCGTTGGCAGCGGGCGGATGCGACGCACTCTTGGGCGCGCGGCCTTGCAGGCCTTGCCCCCAATCTTGTAGTCCGCCGGTTTGCTGGCTGCGACACACCTGGCGCAACGCGGGTTGGCGGAGCACTATGCTGCCAGATTGACCGCGGCGACTGGCTCCCCACGATCGACTGCGGCGACGCACTGGAGCCCTCACATGACCGGTTTCAGGCACCAGGAAGCACCTCCAGGTGGGGCTCCACCAGCTGACCACGGCTGCCACCGCATTACCATTGAGGGTAACCCATTGGCGCTGCGCTTTTCGACGTGGCAGGACACCGGACCCAGGCCATCCCAAGGCCTGCGGGATACCACGACCTCCACTGCATTTACGCGACTCGCCAGGACAGCCACCCGCCTTCGTCACGGCCGTCACCACGTCCTCCACTGTGGCAGAGTCGTCAGACCGGATACTTTGACCTCTGCAGTCTTCGCCGGTCACGGACGCCCGCACTTCTTTCCCGCCGCGGCGAGCACCTCGCCAGTTTTTGAGCGAAGGGGCGTCCGCCTTATCCTTAACTGTCGCGCCGGGAATCTCAAACATGCACGAGCCCCTGTAGCGCAGACGCGACATCTCGGTTATGCCGGGGAGGCGGGTTTATCTTCGCCTTCGCCTCGGTTATGAAAACGTCAATGTAGGTGACTCCTGCAGCTGCGGCCTCCGGCTCCAGGGTCACCACCACAGCTGACGATCGCGGAGTCACAACTTTGACCGCCTTTTTGCAGGTTTGCTGGGACTCATAACCGCCTTTTTCCCTCCTTTTCCTCAGCCCCTTTGACAACCGTATTCCATGGTTCATTTGGCGGCCTGGCGTGTCGGTGGTTGTGATTGGGACACTGCTGTCTTCTGGGTCTCCTTTGTGGGTTCGCTCCGCTTTCCTTTAGGAGGCTTCGGAGTTTTGTGAACCCCTGCGACAGTCGCTTTGGCCAGCGGCCTCGTGATTGCCAGGACCTGGGAAGGCGATGGGCTGGGTGAGGTGCCGGGCACTGGAAACTCCTCGTATCTGCCGCCAGTGGAGGGCGGAGGCGCTTCTCTGGAAGGAGGCGATCCTCCGCAGGGGGCCCGCGTTGACTGACCCCACCTGATCAATGATCGAACGAACGAGCTCCTCTTTACCCTCTGCCGGAACTTCGGGCCGGCTTGCTGGGTCGGGTTCACTGCATCCGCAGGTGGCCACCTCCTTCCGCAGCTGCAGACTTCACCTTTGGAGGCGAGTTGTCAGCTTGCAGCTTCCGCGTTTCGTCAGAGGTACAGCGTCGTAGGAGAGACTGAGTTACCTCCGTCACGGTCTCCGCAGCCTCTTTAAGCGCACGAACGAAGTTGCCCTTTAGGTTCTTTGACCTGGTGGCAACCATGTTGATGACGCCAACGCTGTCCTCGACCATCTTCTCTAGGTCTGTTGCCGCCTCGAAGTCGCCATCGTTCGATGACGACTCAGAAAGGGTAGATTTGCCGGTGCGGAGCTTTCGAGTCGCCGCAACAATCTTCGCCTCTGCCTCCACCCTCAGTTCCGCTTCTCGCGCTGACACCAACGCCATTTTGCCTGCGCCTACGTACTCCCCTGCTGTTGGGGGTCGCCCTGACCTCTTTTAAGTATGTCCCTGCTGCACCCAAGCTACTACTCAATAAGTGGCCCGTAATCGGACCAGAGCTAGAAAATGCGTCCATGAAGGACGTTTCCTCCTGCCGCTTCGTCTACCATCTTCAAGTGACTCCACTTATCATAGAGTCACTGTCATCATCACTATCCATGTCCGTTGCATTTTGTTTGTTTGTATATTCCATTTTGATTCCCACGATATAGTCGATATAAACGGTCGATCCCCGGGTGACGCCCATTCCGGAGACAAGGCTGCACATACTGTGGGCCGCCTGGTACCCACAGGTTTTAAGACTTCGCTGTCTGGTTTTTACAGAGTGACCCTCGCGGCCGGCCACTTGCGCCTCCGCTCCACTGCACCTCAACGTACCCCATGATCGTCAGCGCTGGGGTCTTTGAAGAGAGTACAGCGGGTTACGGCGCGCTGGTGGAGCCGACGTAACTCCCCAGTTTTTGGACGGTTGTGCCCGGAGGCAAGTGTGAGTGCAATACCGAGCCCGTCCTCACTTCTGAGCATAGGCACTGAAACGGCTATATCGTCGCCAGCTCCTAATAATTAATTATCATTTGCTGCCTTTCTCCCCGGCGGTTTGACCCGCGAGAAATGCAACTTTCATTCGCGCATTGGACACTTCCCTATAAACACGTACGTCACTCAGTGCCCAATGCGCGGTCGAGTCGTTCGCTGCTCTTTCCTCCGGCTATGGGAAATCAAGAGGAAATGTAACTCCCTGCTACTCCGCAGTGCCCTCCGCTTATCAGAGGGATACGCAGAGTAAAGTATCCCCCTGTCAGAACATTCGCCACTGGCAACAACGTGTCATCACCAGCGCCCAGGGTAACTGTCCCGGCGTTGCCTTTCCCCGGATACACAGGTATCAAAGGGAAATTCAACGACCAGGCACTCGAGGAGGTTTTCTGACGTGGCACCCAACCTAACCTAACCTTTTTTTTTCGTGGGGAAATGCCTACGCATACCTGCCCCGCGGGGACGAGAGGGCGGGTTTCCTCTTCGCCTCGGTGATAACCTGCATAAGTAACAATTCGGCTGCCGCTTCCGGCGCCAGTGCGTCACCACGACAGCGGCCGATCTGTGGGCGGCAACTTTGCCGCCCGGTGCAGATTGCCAGACTCTTGACAACCTTGCCGCCCTTCTTTCTTGGAGCCTTTCTACTCACCGTAGTCCAATTTGTTCTTCCATGGACTGAGTAGCCGGTGGCACAGATCGAGGCTCAGCGCTAATCTGATCCCCTTGTGGTTCGCTGCGCTTACCTTCCCTTGCCCTTCCCTGGAGCCACTGAACCCCCAGTGACGACTGCCCGTTCGCCGCTAGGCGCAATGACAGGCGGCTCTCTGGGGCAGCTGAACTGGGTAAGCCGAGGGGCAGCCGAAGTGCTGGCAAACACTTATTCTCGCCCGCCACGGAGGACAGGCGTTTCTCGGGGAGAAGGTGATCCTCCAAAGTCGCGACCCGCGTTCATCATTGTCCCCACTTGGACAAATGATAGAACGCAATCTCAGATCCTCGTTGCTCGAAGCCGACTGGCCCGCGTTTATTAGGGCTGCTCCATCAGCAACCGCATCTCCGCCACTTCCTTCCGCAGTTGTCCAACTTCCGCTGCGGCTGTTGCTCACCTGCAGCCCTTCGTTTCTTCCGAGGTGCACCGACTCTGCAGAACCTGGGTGAGCGACCTGATGACCGCAGCTTCCTCAACGCCCGAATCGAGGTGTCTTGCTGTTCTTCTTTGATTCTTCGAAGCAACCTGGTTTATGACGTCAGATGTTCTCGTCAATCTTCTTCCGTAAATCCGATGCCGCGTTTGAAAGTCGCCGCCGCCATTTGACGACGACCTGATAATGTTGGTCATCCTGTCGGCGCGGAGCCAGTCGAGCTGTGGATGCACCCTCCCGCCTGCTTCCCCATCCTTCGATGGTGCAATAGCGCCAGCTTCGCCTGAGCTAGTCCGATATTCTCGTAAGTCGGAGGCCTCGGCCTCTTGGCAGATGTTCTGCTAATGTTTCGCTTCATCATGGCCCGTAACCGACTCGCAGTGTCCGTAGATGGCCGCTTTCTTCCCGCACTCTCGTTCTTGAGAGACTCCACGCTTTGCATAGAGTCACTCTCCCTCATCACCTTCATCTCCGATATGCTAATGCTTGTTTTTTCATATTCCATTTGTTCCATGGATTATAGGACGAAGTAGCGTCGGTCCTTCGGGTGACGCCTATTCCGGTGATTAAGGCTAAGTACAATGGGGTCAGCTCTGGTACCCGCCAGGTTTACATCTTCGCGAAGTTCGATTTTTATAGAGGTTTACTCAGCGGGGCCGGCCAATTAAGGCAAGCCTCCGCTCCGCTGCACTTCTCTTTATGTACCTGGGCTATCGTCAACACGCAGTTCGATGAAAGTACAGCGGGTTACGGCGCGCTGGAAGAGCCAGACGCACCCCCAGTTTTACCGCTTGAATGCCCGGCGGGTGCGCGCACACCGAGCCCGGTCCTCCACTATGAGCATTAGGCACTGGAAACGATATATCGCCGCCCAGTTCCTAATACTCACCATCATTTTAAGCGCCTTTCCCCCGATGGCAGAACCGGGAAATGCAACCTCCCACAACGCTCGATTTGCTGAGTGCCCGGCGCAAAAGCGCAATACCGAGCCCGTCCCCATTCGTGAACATTAGGCACTGCCAACGACGTATCGCCACCAGTTCCCACCGCACACCTCATTTTGTTGCCTTTCCCCGATACTGGATCGGGCGAGAATGTATCCTCGCATTAAAATGAACGATTATCGTCACCAGTGCCCACGTGCACTATCGTTCGGGTTGCCTTTCCTCCGGATAGTGGAAATCAAGAGGAAATGCAATTCCTGCTACTCTTATATGCGTTCTCCGCTGTCAGAGGATACGCAGAGGCAGCTATCCCCCTGTCAGAACATCTGCCACTGGCAACAACGTGTCATCACCAGTGCCCAGGGTGCACCAGCGTCCGGCGTTGCTTTCCTCCGGATACACAGGTCAAAAGGAAACTCAACGACCAGGCACTCGAGGAGGCTGACGTAGCACCCCAACCTAACCTAACCTAACCTAACCTAAACCTAACCTGAACCTAACCTAACCTAACCTAACCTTTTTGTTATCGGGGAAATTCGAAGATACCCTGTCTCCTGGGGAGAGACAGGGGTTATGTGGTATTTCTAACCACTAAAACCCCCGGTGGCCATTATCCTCAGTGCATTGGGAGGGGCTCCGGATCTCCTACGGAACGCACCGGTGCCCTCAGCACAGTGCCTAGCTCTCGTTCAGGGGAGGCCGCGCCCCTCGCACCTCAGCGCCGTGCTACGGCAACCCTGGACCACTTCGGGCTGTTCTTCCTGCTCGCTTGCCTGCGGTCAGAGCCCCCACCCTGAGCGGCTCCGCGAACCCGCAGTCCCCTTTTAGTCGCCTTGTACGACAGGCAGGGGATACCCAGCCCTATTCTTATGCCTGAGCTAAAGTACGACGGGCCGGGCGTCCGTTGCCACCGCCCCGCTGTCGTTAAAATTTGGAGTGGGATCGGCCCCTCCTGATCCTCTGCTCTCGCGGTCTCCCTTCTGTAACATAACAAGCCACAGAAGGAGGCCCAAGCGCCTTCCATGCGCCTTGACCCGCCAGCGCAGCTGGCATTGGTGGACTTGGTGGAGAGGTCTTGCCCGATCCTCTGACCAGGATCCGCCGCCGGGATTCCCACGCAGGGCACCAGCGAGCGTGTGCTGTGCGGGAATCCCGGTCCCCGCCAAGGCAAGGCATTGCAAGCTGACGATTCGCGCCCAGTCCTTCTGCCCAGGTACTCCGGGAAGCATCCATGCCCAGTATACCCAAGTGGCCAGTCTATAGGTGACATGCGCCTCTCTCCCCAAACATGGGTTTGGGTGCTCTTGGCAGGAGTTGCTTAATTAGCCTGCGGCTGGCGGAGACCGTGGGCTCATGGAGCCTTCCGCGCCAATAATCTCCAGCATCGCGTTTGCGCTTCCTGCTTACGTACCTCTCCTGCATCTACAGGGCTCGGTTTCGTGGGGAATGCGGTGACAGCATAAACCTGTGCATCCATCTCCGCCAGGATTTCCGTGCGGTGGGAAACCGATAGGGATAGTGTTTTCCGAAATTGATATCGTGCGATAATCACCGCGCGATCCTGATGGTTATCCTTCGCCGCAGGCTACTAAGTTTAGCTCTGCAGCGACGGACGCCCGTTAGTCGATGACCATACGGGCGCGCCCCGTAGAGGGCCATCGATCGCACGACTCCCGCGTAGAGGCGGCGGACTCTTCCTGGGGCCCCATTGCAGCTGCATGGCACCTACTACCCTCTCGATCCAGGGACCAGGCGGTCGAAGTGCTCTTTCGAAGCCTTAAACGACTGTCCAGGGTGAGACCGAGATATTTTCATCGTCGGTCCCAACGGGACCTGCATCGTCACCAACGCGAACCTACCGTTGGGTGGTTCCTCCTCTGGGGAGTTTAGGGAACCAAAGCGCCTCGGCGAGGCTATCCGAGACCCAGCCTCGCTGTGATTTTGTCCACGACGCATAAGCACCCCAAGCTCAGCAAGCCGGATGGTGCTCTCGAAACTGTCCCCGTCGGCCAGTAGAGTGTCATCTGCGTAGCAAACTAATTTTACGCTGACGGAAGATCGACCCGCAGGACTGCGCCGTACGCTATATTCCGCCAGTTGTGGACCCAACACGGACCTCAGGAACCCCCGCAGTTCACCTCCTCCGGTGGAGGGGACAGACGCGGTAATGACCACGTACTGGATGCACCTATCGCGTGAAAGGCCCGACACGTAAGTTGCAGGTAGGAGGCGCGGTACACCAGAGCCTCCCTTCTGATCGCCCCCAGGGTAGTGAATTGAAGGCATTGACAATGTCAAGGTTGACCGGGCCAATGCCACACCGCCCCGGTAACTGCCCGCTGCGCCTGCCTCGACGCGAAGGATCGTGTCCAGTCGATCGGGAAAATCCGCCGAAAGCTGAACGGGCTGTCCGACAAATCGGGGCCCACTTGACGTAGGTGGTGCGCCGGTGCGGACGGTTATTCTTTCGAACAATTTGCCCGCCTCATCCAGCAAACAAATGGGTCGGTAATACGCGAGGGAGATTCCGCGGTCCTGCCATATCCTTCAGGAGCACCATATCCTTGCTCCCTTCCACCGAGGGGAAGACACCGATTCCCCGCAGGCAGCTGTTGAACAGCTGTCTCAGTCTCCCCTCTAAACTGGCGGCGAGAGCAGCGCACCAAGCCCGTCCAGGAATCTGCCGGGGCCTGGGGCTGTGTTCCTGCCTGAGGCGCCTCACTGCACGGTCCAACTCATTGGAAGTCACTTAACCCGCACACCATGCAATCTGGTCTTTGACGGTGATGGAGGGTGCGAGGCTGTCCTGGGCCTGCAGAGGCGGCCAAACTACTTCCTTCCTACTGAAAGTGAGGTCCAGGGTCTCCGTCAACGGATGGTCGTGCTCGCCCAGCGGCAACCTTTGTACGGACGGCCCCGCGGGTCCTGTCCAGCCCTCGAGGAGTTTCCGTCTCCAGGACCGAGACCCAGCATTCTCGATCACGAGTTGAGCGCTTTTGGGGCGCCTCTGTGCTTCAAGTATGCTCTCGCCTTTCTTCGGCTGTGGCTTGCTTCCTTCTTTCGGGCTCTGTGTACTGGCGCGAGCCCGGCAAACATTGCATGCGCAACTGCATGTTATCTTCGACCACCAGTACACCGCCCTGAGCTTAAAATCTGGTCCGGAAAGTACCGAGGCGTCACAGATGGACGTCATCGCAGCCCAAACCAGCCGCCTTCGCTTTCGGATCGGGTACATCCATTATGTGGGTCCTCTGTCCGAAAGCCGCGGCGATGGTTGCAGCTTCGAGTACATTCCATGTCGAGAGCCGCTTGAGGGACCATCGCCGCGGCGGGCCGCTGCTGCGGCGGCAGCACCGTGGGGAGATGACCGAGTACGATGTGGCGGTGGTCCGATAGTGACCAATTCTTCCGCTACTTCCATCCTGGACACCATGCGTGCGAAGGAGTCGCCCAAGACAGTCGACCATCATTCCCCGCCATCGCACGGAGGTGCTAATGGACCCCTCGATTCAAAAGTCGAGGTCGAGTCCTGCTGCCCACTTCAGCACGGTTTCTCCTTTGCATTCGTCCTGGCAGCCCTCAATGATCTGGAGTGAGCGTTAAAGTCACCCAGGACAAGCACAGGACGGGAAGGCATCTACGGATGCAGTCGCTCAACCTGTCCAGGTACGCCTGCAAGCGGCGCGAGGCACATGGGGAGGAAACCGGTAAGAGCCTGCCAACTGCAAGGGAGACCCCACTCCACTGCAACCCTGCCCCTGGCAACGTGGCAGGAGGATCTCTCCCACCACCCCAGTATCAGCAACAGGAACCAATGTCAACAACAACCAGTGAGTATGGTCCGGGACCCGGTAGGGTTCCGCTGCTACCGCCAATGCAACCGACCACTCCGAGGTTTTGCAGCAGCAGTATTCGCGCCCCGCGGCAGGTTCTAGGTTAGTTTGAGGATTCTCACCCTTCTATCGAAGGTGAAGCTCTGGCCTCCTGGCGGGATCTCGGGTGGCTTTCTGCAGGGATTTCGCTTCCGCCCCGTTTGCCTTCCTTTTTAAAACAGGCCTTGGTCTCAGTCGATGGTTGGATTTACTTCTGGCCAAGGTCCGCACACAATGGGCATCTCTGGCGGCCGCGTACCTGCCTCGGCTTTGTTCGCTGCTCTACTTACGGTGAGGGCGGTGAAGTAGCGCGCTGCGTCCCCGCTATGCACTTACTGCGGATCGCGCCCCAATCTGGCGTAACGGAAATTCGTGCAGCGCCTCGGCGCCAGCACCTCTACCTTGTGTCGTCCATCCGCGTGGACGCACCGCCGCCGCCAGTTTCCGCACGGCCCTAGTGGACATCAGCCGCACCACCATCTTTACGTGAAGCAGTGCCTGGACAGCCCCACCTTCACGTCTATGACAGCGCAGCCTCCTGACTCGGCAACCGCAGCTGCAACTCTGCTGGAGTAACGACTCATCGAGGTCCATCACTCACCGCTGGTCTTCGCGGCGTGCTATTTGCATCGTCCATGTCGGCCAGCGCCCTGCATTTTAGCGGCGAGCACGTCGGCTCCAGGCGCAATGGGGGCCAGTGATTCTGTGCATCAACGCCCCTGTTACTGCAGCCTCTCCCGGGTTCTCTGCGACGGCAGGGTTTCACTACCGCAAACGCCAGCCTGACGCTTATTCGCCGCAGCCATGACTGCGGCGTACTGACCTGACTGTGTTCCGGCATCGGCACGTAATGGCCGCAGAGCTGGTACTCCCAGGTCACCGTTTTCGCCTGTTTAGAGCTGCTGCCGCCGGCGCCCTTCGGTCGTGGTTGTACTTTGTTACCGGAGTAACTTGAGCAGCCGCCCTTTGCCTACGGCTGGCCACCACGGCCTACGCTTTCCAGGCGCGCAGCAGGAACCGCCTGGCCGCACTTCTACCGGGCTTTAACGGGAGGCGCGGTGACGTGGAGGCATGGAGCTGCTGGCTGGGTGCGCCGTCGTGCCACGCTTCCCGCGCATCCACGATGGAAGCCCCGGATCCTCGAGGGTTCCAGGGCCATATGGCCGTACCTGTGCGGCCAGTTTCTTTTGCATCGTCATACACTGATACGCCCACGCTGCTCGATCTTCGGAGTCCAACTCTATTGCCCGGCGAGCCGCTGGCAGCCTGCCTGACGTCCTCTTGCTACCGGGGCTCGCGCTTCCGGAGAGCACGAGCCCCTATTAGACTTCACTTTATTTATATTTGGTGAGCCGGTGAGCGCAGCTCAGCATTCCCCGCGCTCCAGCCTCTCAAACCAGGAGGGGCAGGGAGACCTGCCGTAAGCACCTGAGGAGGCTGCCTCGACCTTATCTTTGGAGGCCAACGTGGCTGTGAAACTGGTTCTTTAGGCCAAAGACTTTGTCTGCCACCTTGTCCACCGCTGTGTAGGCTTTTGACCCATGCAGCACCATGTTCCACGTGGCCTTCCTCCATGTTCCTACCCAGATGGTCGGGCCTTCGTGGAGACCGGCTTTGCCCTAGTCTGGCCTCAGCCACCTGGGGATCCCATACCCTCCTCATCCTCAGCGTCGCCACTTCCACGTCCGTGACTACTGCTGCGTCCTCTTGCTCTCGCGACATACAGGCTCGGCCCTCCTCTTCCCTCTTTTTAGTCCTTTGCGGATACCTCGATGGCGGATGTGAATGACGCATCAGACTTCCCTCTCCGTCGCTCTTCGCCGGCCGAAACTGCAGGCGTGCTCGGGCAAACGCCCACGCCTGTCCTGTTAAGCACTGCTGCCACCGCTCACGCCTTGATTTTGGTCCCCAGGGTGTTGAATGTAACGATTTACCCTGCCGCGCACTCGAAGGCCAGCTACTATCGCTCTCAATTATCTCCCTTCTCCTCCACCTTCCTTCTGATTTCGGTTTTCCAGCAGTAAATCCCACGAGTTTGAACGAATATAGGTCGGTCCCCGGGTGACGCCTTCCCGTGATTGCATCACATACTCGTGGGGGCGTCCGTACCCATACAGGTTTTGCACTTCGTCTGCCTTTATAGAGTGATCCTTCTCGCGGGCCGGCCAATTGCGGCAAAGCCCTCCGCTCCACTGCACCTCGACGTACCCTAGCTTAATACGTCACCAATTGAGGCCTTGAAGAGAGTACAGCTGGCGGCCGGCGCGCCGGGCGTTTCGACGTAACTCCCAGTTTTGACGGTTGAGCGCCCCGCGGCAGTGTGTAAGTGCACACCGAGCCCGTCCTCCACTATGTGCATTAGGCACTGAAACTATATCGTCACCAGCTCCTAATACCCAATTATCATTTGCCGCCTTTCCCAGATACAGAAATCGCTATAGTCGCAAACTCCACAACACCTTCATTTCACGGAGCGCCCCGCGCGTAAACGCACACGGAGCCCGCGTCCTCTTCTGTAATTTTGAGCGATGCAGGGCACCGGAAACCGATGGATGATCGTCCCCGGAAGTTCCCTAACATTCACTTAATTTCCATTGCCTTCGGATTACGGAGGAAATCATGGAGGAATGCGGAATCTCCACCTTCGCATTGGGCAATTGAGACCGACGCATTCGTCACCAGTGCCCACGTATACTTGATAGGTTCTGCTTGCCTCTTCTCTCCGGATATGGAAATCAAGAGGAAATGCAACCCCCACCTGGGCGGTGGCAGTCTCTCCGGTTTGCACACGCAGAGCAGCTTATCCCTCCCTGTCAGAACAAACATCATTTCCGCCACCGGCAACACCGCATCATCACCCGTGCCCAGGGTGGTCCCGGCGTTGCCTTTTCCCCTGATACCAATAGTATCAAAAGGGAAATACAACGACCAGGCACCTGAGGAGGTTTCGAATGTGGCACCCCAACCCAATCCCAACCTAACCTTTTTACATGGGGAAATGCCTACGCATACCCACTCGCGGGGGCAAGTGGTGGCCAGGCCTTGACTCCTCGGTAACGACTTAAAACCCCATGGTGTTCACCTTCGTCGCGTATGGCGGGTTACGGGAACGCTTTCGCCACTTCCCGCGACCTCGTTTTGCGCTGGCCGCGCTTTGCCCTCCTCCGGGAGGACATCCCTCCTGCCTCTTCCGGCAGGAGGGGCGCGCCGGGTTCACGACGCCCTCCAACTCGGCCTCCTCCTGTGGTGGAAGCGGACTCCCCGAGTCCGCCCCTGGAGGCCATTAAGTGGGGGCCAGGAAACCCCAGCCCCCTGGGTGGCGGACTGGCGATAGGGTTCCGCCAATCATCGTTCGGCTTCGAGACAGGAGAGCGGCAGGATCAACCACACTCCCATCTGAACCGCGCCCCACCGCTGGCTGCTTCTGAAGCGGTGGCGGGATTCTCGCTTGAGTCGCGAGATAGGATACATCACCCCTCCTCCGCGATTTCCGCTTCCCTGCTGCGGATGGCGTGCGTAAGACGGCCTCAGCCCACCGCACCCGCAGCCCACTCGATACGCATCTGGCGGGCTCCAGGCTCCAGCCCGCCCGGAGCGGCCTCCCGGCTGCCTTAGAACGCCTTTAGGCTTCGGCCATTTGGGTTCCTTCTTATTTCACTGTGAGCAATCGAATAATTTGTCGGTTATTGCTTCCCTGCCGCTGACAAAGGGAACTCTTCGGGGACTAAACCCCAACCCGGCACCAACCTTAACCCCAACTCAACTTAACCTTTTTCGGAATGGCCATACCGCCTCTGCGGACGAGTAGTGGCTATGCCGGATCGGTACCGAATGTCTCACGGTAAGTTCTTCTGCTCACTTTGGTGCTGCATGCAAGGCGCGGGAGCACTGCGTGCATTGTGCTGTGGTGCCTTTCATGACGGCGGGTCTTCCGGCTTATTGATGACCTGCGAGAGCGCGGCGGAAACACCGGGGTGCCCTCACTCCTCAACATCAGCGTTGAACCGCTTTTGACCTTCCCCTGGGCCCATAGCCGAGCCTGTTCGGGAAGTAGTTTACGCTTTTCCCCCGGCGGCGATGTGGACTGAACCGTACCGCTGACGGTTCTTCCTCCATTGCTTCAACCGTCCTTTGCGGTTTGTTGCCGCGCCAGCAGCGGGCGGACAAACCTTTCTCTCATTCTGCGCCTTGCAGGCCTCGCCTACTCGTGGTCCAAGCCGAGTTCGGTTTAAGCCGCATATCATTAGCGTAATGGTTATATATCAGCGCCTGTGCCGTAGATTTCGACCATGGCAGCACAGCCCCCCACGATCAGGACTGCGGCGACGCACTGAGCCCTCATTACGACCGGTTTCTGAGACCGGGCTAAATTCTCAGAGGCGAGGGTTCCACCGCCGACCATTACTGCCACCACGATACCATTAGTCGCCCATTGGCGTTACCCGGCAGCCCAACAGGCACCGGACTCCAGGTCCTAAGGCTGCGTATACGCAACACCCTCGCCTGCATTTCTTTACAGCCTGACAGCCACCTGCCTTTCGTCACGGCTGTCACCGTCCTCCATCAGGCAGGAGTCGTCCAGACCGATGACGGACCAGGCCTTTCAGCTTGCCCGACACCGCACTTGCTTTTCTCTGCTGGCGGCGAGTACCCGCCCGCTTTTGAGCGAGGCGTCCAGCCCAGATTGCCGCCGTCCGCGCTGGGAAATCTCAAACATGTGAGCTCCCTGTGGTTGCACGCGGAACCCATCTCGCTGGCGCCGGAGTGGAGGCGGTTTTGATCTTCGCCTTCGCCTCGGCTGGCGACGCTCAACGAAGTATTCCCGCAGCTGCGCCTCCGGCCTGGCGGGTCGCTCACCATTACGATGACCGCGGAGTCACAACTCTTGAACGCCTCCTTTCGGCCTTTGCTGGGACCTTTCATAAACCGGCCTTTTCTCCTTTTTCTTCAGCCCCTTTTTGACAACCGGGTGACTTCATGGTTCATTGCAGGCTCATGTCGGGTGGTTTTGCAGGATTGGGACACCGCTGCCCTCTGGCCTCAGGCCGGCCCGCCTTAGGAGGCTTCTGGGAGCAGGAAACCCCTCGGCGAGCAATGCTTTGGCCGGGCACCCCTGTGATTGCACTCCGGAAGGGCGATGGCCGGGCAGAGGTGCCGCACTGGAAACCCTCGGCCTGCTGCCAGGCGGAGGCGAGGCGCCCGGAAGGAGGCGACCCCTCCAACGCTGCAGAATTTCGCGCGACTCACTGAACTCAACTGACCACTGACCAAACTGGAACCACCTTCTTACCCTCCTTGGCCGGAAGGGGGCTGGTCGCTGGCCTGCTCCACTTCTAACCCGCAGTGTAGCCACTTCCTTCCTGCGTGAGACTTCACCTTGGGAGGCGAGCGTTGCCGCCGTAGCTCGCATGCTCGGGTCAGAGGGTAATAAAGGTCGTAGGAGACTAGAGTTACTTCCGTCACGGTCTCCGGTGCTCTTTCTTGGGGTTTACTGGAACAGAATGGCCTTTAGGTTCTGACCTGGTGTCCGTTGATGACGGAACGCCGGTCTGACCGCCATCTTCAGGTCTGTCGTTTCGAAGCTCTACCGCTCTATTTATCGACCGCGGTAGATTGCTTCGGTAAGTATGCCGACGCCGCCAGTCAATCTTCGCCTCTGCCTCCACCTCCTCAGTTCCGCTTCGCTGACACTAACGCCATTTCGCAGTCGCGCGCCTAGCGTACCCTCTGTTGTTGGGGTCGCCTCGACCTCTTTGGCAGATGTCCTTGCTGTACCTAAGCGCCGACCACGGCCCGTAATCGGACCAGAGCTAGAAATGCAACCGCTGAAGGACGCTTCTTCCCGCCAGTTTTGCCGCCTTTATCTTCGCAAGTGACTGCACACTTATCATAGGAGCTACCGTCATCACTATCCATGTCCGTTGGGTACTCTGCTCGGTTTCGTATATTCCATTTTGATTCTGCGTTGATATAGGTTCTTCTGATAAACGGTTTGACTCGCGACGCCCATTCCGGAGATACGGCCACTGTAAATGCCTGGTACCCACGGTATTTTGGCATTCCTCGCCGCCCGTTTTATACATCCTTCGCGGGCCGGGCTTAATAAGGCAAGCCCTCCGCTCCACTGCACCTCAACGCCCTCATGACGTCAGCGCTGGGGTCTTTGAGGGTGAAGTACAGCGGTTACGGCGCGCCGGTGGTTTTGACGTAACTCCCCTGTGTTTTGACGGTTGTGCCCGGAGGCAGTGTAGAGTGCACACCGAGCCCGTCCTCTCCACTTTTGAGCATTAGGCACGAAAATCGATATATCAGCGTCGCCAGCTCCTAATACCCATCAATGCCATCATTTGTTATTTTTCCGGATAATACTTTGATCAAGGAGAAATGCAACTCATCTGGCGCATTGGCTACCAGAACGATGACGCCCACCAGCCCAAATGCAACATTTGTTCTTTTGGCTATTGCTCTTCCTCCGGATATGGAAACTGGAGGAACGGGAACCCCTGCTACCTGGCAGTGCTCCTTCCTGCTTTATCTAAGGGACACGCAGCAGCTTATCCCCCTGTCAGAACATTCGCCACTGGCAACAACGTGTCATCACTCAGCGCTCTGGCGTTTTCCCCGGATACAATAGTATCAAAGGGAAATCCAACGACCAGGCACCTCGAGGAGGTTCTTCGACGTGGCACCCCAACCTAACCTAACCTTTCGTGGGGAAATGTTTCACATACCGCCCCCGCGGGGACGAGGGCAGGCGGGTTATGCCGGACTCGCACCGACTAAAACCCCACGGTAGTTCCTTCGCTCCACCCAAGCATCAAAAGATGGGCATGGCTGTGAGCATTCTTCCGGCGTACAGCGGGTGGCGGCCGCTTTCTAGCCCCGCAGGATGGACCCTTGTGTTGAGAGCGCACGGGAACACCGGGCGCGCTCACCTCGCTTTTCAATTCGTATTGAGCGACAGACTCCTCCCAGTCCAACGCTCGAGTCGTAAGTGGAAATTGAGTACGCCGCATGCTCTCACCTTTCCCTCTCTGCGGTGGCGTGGCGGTCCTGGGGTCTCGGGACGCTCTTCCTCCATCGGCTGGCTGGTCGGTTGCCGAGGTGGGTACCCGGCGTGATCGGCTCTTTCTGCCTTGAAGGCGCGTTGCAGGGCCTTCCCCATCCTGTGTCCGCCGGTTTCTTAGCGGCGACGCCACGCACAACGCGGGTAGCGGAGCATAGTGCCGCCTTTGTGACCAGGTTGACCACAGCGGCAGCACAACTCCCCGGTCGACCGGTGCGTCGCACTGAGCTTCACGTTCCCGCCTCGACGCAGCGGAAGCACCTGAAGAGGTGAGGCCACGAGCTTCACCTCGGCCGCCACCCATGAGATCATCATGCCCGCTGGCAGCCACCTTTCGGCAAGTAAGTTACGCATCGGACCCAGGCTATCCTGGGCCCGCGTATGCCCGCAGGACCTACCGCATTTGACGACGTCCGGGATGCCGCCAGCCTTCGTTACCGCTGCAATTGATGATTCTAAGCGTGGCGGAGCCGTCAAGACCGGACACCACCAGCAGTCTTCATCGGTCTGACACTCTGCACTTGCTTGCCCGCTGCTGCAAGCACCCGCTCAATTTTGAGCCAGGGCGTCCGCCTTGGTTTCGCTGTTCGCGCCGGGATCTCGAACATCTCTGTTCTCGTGTGGCGCAGATAGCATCTCACAGTTATACCGAGGGGAAGCGAAGCCATTTCGCCTTCGCCTCGGCATATACTCGATATAAGTGACGCCCTTTGCCACAGCCTTTAGCCCAGTCGTACAAACCGCCAGCAGAGATCGTGGAGTTGCGATCTTGACCGCCCTCCTTGCGGGTTCGCTGACTCTTCGCTGCCGCCTTCCCATCCTTTTTCTTGAGTCCCTTCTTCACCACCGTAGTCCAGGGTTGTTCTACAGACTCAGGTGCCGGTGGCAGCGTCGTAATCGAAGGTTGCCTGCCTGGCCTCTGCAGGTCTACCCGCCCTCCCTTCTTAGGGAAGTTTTTGGGGCCACAGAAGACCCTGCGACAGCCGGGAGTTTAATGCCGCCGCCTTCGGACAGGTGGCCTTGCAGCGGTGCTCGGGAAGGCGAAGCAAGAGCTGGCAGGCCCCGCATCGCATCCGGTCTCTTATCCGGACGCCAGTAGGGGACAGAGGCGCTTCTCCGGTAAGAGGCGGTCCTCCAACGCAGCGAACTTGCGCTGATCATTGACTTACCTGGTCAATGATCGAAACGCATCAGCCTTCTCCTCTCCTCGGTTCGCTGGCTAGGCCGATCTTACCGCATGCGCAGTAATTCCTTCAGTTGTGACACGCTCTGGAGTTTGCGCCGTTGTCCGCCTGCAGCCTTTGTCTCCTCTGAGGTACAGCGTCGCTTTTCGCAGAGTCTTCGCGGGTCTTGCCAACGTTCTCTGCAGCCTCCTTCTTCAGCGCTCTCTACCCACACGCCCTTAAGGCCTCGCACTTTTGGGCCACCATGGAGATGACGCCGGACGCTGTGTTCCTCGATCCTCTTTTGCAGCCCTGATGCTGCCTGAAGTCGCCATCGTTGACGTGACGACCTGACAGGGTTGTTATCCTGCCGCCCGGAGCTGACGAGACGACGATGTTAATTCCGCTGCCTCCGCCTCTACCCTCATTTCCGCTTCTTTAGCGGCCACCAACGCCATTTTAGCCTGGGCAAGGCCTACGTACCCCCAGTCGTTGTGGCCGTCCTCGACTCTGTTTGGCAGATGTTGTTGCCTTTCCCCGACCACTTCACTTTCTGGCCCATCGCCGGTTCAACACTGATCTTCTGCGTCCTTAGAAGGACGTTTTCCTCGCACCTCCTTTCTCATCGAGTGACTCACGCTACATCGAGTCGTCGTGTCATCGTCACTAATCCACCCCGACTTCGGAAAGTACCGTTTGTCATTGTTATTCTACGAGTTTGGGACGAAAATTCCGTCATTCCCTGGGTTACGCTTTCCGGGGTAAGCAAGATCACATACTGTGGGGGCGTCCGGTACCGCGTTTTAAGACTTCGCTGTCTGATTTTTATAGAGATTTACCTCGCGGGCCGGGCCAATTAAGGCAAGCCCTCCGCCCGCTGCACTTCGACGCACCCCTACTTTTCCCATCATCACCGGGGGTCTTTGACGAAAGTACAGCGGTTATGGGCGCGCTGGGAGAGCCTAATGTAACTCCCCAGTTTTACGGTTGAGTGTC
Organism: Teinopalpus imperialis; assembly: GCA_029286865.1. Classification (NCBI taxonomy): domain Eukaryota; kingdom Metazoa; phylum Arthropoda; class Insecta; order Lepidoptera; family Papilionidae; genus Teinopalpus; species Teinopalpus imperialis. The sequence continues at coordinate 173,385 of JAGSMU010000168.1, forward strand.
TGGCGGCAGTGTGAGGCCACCATTCGTCCTCCACTATGAGCCAGGGCACTGGAAAGCATATCGTCACCAGTTCCTAATAATTCACCATCATTTGTTGCCTTTCCGATACCTTTGGATCAAGGAGAAATGCAACCTTCCACCTCTGCATTGACACTGAGAACGACGTATCGTCACCAGTTCCCGTAATGGCACTTTTCATTTCGGTCGGTTGCCTTTTCCTCCCGACAAGCGGAAACGCAGAAATGTAATCCCCTGTGCCACTCCGCGCTGTGCCCTCCGCATTAGAGGGACACGCAGAGCAGCAATCCCCCTGTCAGAACATTCGCCACTGCAACAACGTATCATCACCAGTGCCCAGGGTGCACCGGCGTTGCTCTTCCTGATACAATAGTATCAAAGGGAAATGCAACGAACGTAAGCACTCCGGAGGAGGTTTTCTGACGTGGCACCCCAACCTAACCTTTTTTTTTTTTCGTGGGGAAATGTTTTATACACGCGCCCCGCGGGGACGAGAGCGGGCGTACGGACTCGGCAATCTGACGAAGTCCTTACTGCGTTCTTCTGCCCGAAAGCGTATTGGCCGGCATCGCTTACGCATTCGTCCGCGTGCATGAAGTGGCGGTTTCTAAGCGCAGGCCTCTTCGGCCGTGACCTTTATGGAGAGCGCGCGGGAACACGAGTAAGGCTTCCACCTACACGGCTTTGAGCTTTACGGACCTCTGGCCCTATAGCTCGAGTCGTATCAGGGCGGAATGGCGAGCATACGCTCTGGCAGTTCGCCCATGGCGTCTTTGCGGATTCGAATCCGAGGCGGTTGACTCGAACTCGCTCCGCCTCCTTCGTGATTACTACCGCTTCGCAGTACACCCGCACTGCTGCCCACCCTTTCCGACTGTCGATCATGGCGCGAACTACGGCCGCCAGCGACAAGTCGTTGCCCACTTACGGTACCGCGCCCGGCGCTGTTTGCCTAATCGCGGACACACCTCCAGCGTGTGTTAAATGTGTCTTTGAGGTACGTCACAGTGTGGTGACAGCCTCAGTTTGGCTCCTTCCGATCGGGCGCAGGTACTTCCCGAAGCATCCATGCCCCGAAAGCACCTGCGACAACCGGAAGGTGAGCACTCGCTGTGACGTCCGTCCGTTTTCTACCGCACGAGAACTGGACGTACTCGCCTCTGCCGGTCGTGGTTCCGGCCCGGGCTGTCGAAGTGCATGCTGCCACAATTCCTCCGCACATGACCCTTCGACGCCCGCCTGCCGCATCAACCTCCTCCTCGGTGGAACTGGCGCATCATGACCGCTTTCCTCACGCCAAAAGAAACGGACGCGGTGAATCTACCAGTTCAGGAGGGGACGCCGCCAGCACATTATCGCCGTCTTCGTGGGACACCGTGTGGTAATTCTGATCGTTCTTTGATCGCCATCGCCCTTCGGGGCCGGCAGAAGAGCGATTGTCCGGCTATTCAGATGGTTACCTACTTGACGGGTACCTATGCATGCACCATGCGTACAGGCGCCGCATTGCCGCATTCGATCTTCCGATACCCGGCAGCAAGCTGCCGACTGGCCGCCGCACGCAACAGCCTGGGTACAAGCCTAGGAAGTGCACCTCGAAGTCTACCGACCGTCCAGTGAGTCCCAGATATTTCATCTGGGACTGATGCTGATGCGAACCTGCCCACTACGATGTGCAGCCCCAGGGTGGCGTTCCTGAGGCCCTGAAACACAAGGTCAGACTCGAGTGAGGGGCCAATTTTGAGGACTTTAGCTTTCTGGATGATGACCTCTAATGGCGGGGCTGCATTTCAGTTTGTGAAAGGTACTGGCGGAAAATTCCTATAGGTGCCGCCCTTGCCGTCACCAGCGTATCGTCGGCGTAGCGTCACGCAGAGGCCTTCGCAGTAGGGATCCGCGAAGCACCAGTCGTAGCCGATGTTCCACAGGAGCGGTCCGAGAAACGAACCCTGTGGGACACCGCACGACACTACGCGACTATGCCACGCGTTCCACACCTGTGTATGCCACCGACTCCGTCAGATATGATGATCATGCGCTGGAGGTAGTTTGGCACCCGGTGGATACCGGAGTGCCTCCCCTGATGTAACTCCCAGGGTATGGTGGTGGATATGGCGGCGATGGCCAAGTATCAATCGCTTTACGATCTTTCACCCCGGGCGACTGCTTCCTCCGCCGTCCTCTTCATCAGCGACCGGCAAAATGCGGATCTGCCCCGTGAAACCGAATTGGTTATCGTCCAAGTCCGGACCGACCCCACCAGATGTCGGACGAGGCGACTGACAATGCATACGCCCAAAGAGCTTTGCCACCTCGTCCAACAGCACTATGGGCCGGTACGCAGAGGGCGAGTCCTCGGGCGCCTCCTTCCTCAAGAGGACTATCGTGCCCGCCTTCCACTCAGGAAACGGTGGCCCTGCGTTAGGCGGTGCATCGAATAGTCCCTGAGTTTGCCTCGAGTGCGCCGGATGCTAGGACCTATCACGCACGGTTAGGACACCAGCCGTCCCCAGCCGTATTCTGGAACGGAGTCGAAGTTGACGCCCTGAACTTCCCAAGTTACCGGCGGTACCACCTCGTCCCCGCCAGCAACCGCATCCAGCGCAGCGCCGGAGCCATGGTCGGCGGCGGTGTTCCTCTCTGGGGAACAGAGCGCAACCATCAGTGCGTCCACGAACTGGGCTGGAGACTCCGCGGCCGGAGGGGGTGCCTCCATGGGCGAAGTTTCCGCACCATGCGGTATGGGCGACCCTAATGGACGCTTTGCCCAGAGTCTCCAGCCGTTTCGCCCCAGCCTGGCCTCGCTGATGGCGATTTGAAGACAAAGCTGGCCCTCACATAAGCACAAGCAACGATGACTCGGCCGCATCGTCACGGCGTCTCCTCCGCGTTGCCGGTAATTGGCGGTTCCTGCGACTACGCACGGCGTGCGGTGCTCTGAAGCATGGCTGGCGAATCTACCAGCACGGCTTTCGGCGGTCGAGGCTCTCAACCAGCAGTATCACGCACGCAGACGCGAGTCATCGACGCGCCAGCCACCGCTTCGTCCTCCACGCGGTTACGCACCTCGAAACTCCACGATTCCACCGGTGGGAAGTTTCGAAGAGAACTTCCCCGTCGAGAGGTGCGCTTGAGTGCCTTATCGCAATGTCGCCGGACGACCGCTCGCCCGGATCGGACCGAGCCGTGTCGGAGTCGGAGACGCTGAAGCGGATACAAATGGTCCGACAGCGTCTCCACCCCGACACGACTTCCCACCCGTGAACCCGGCGCGCCATGGATGTGCTGGGCGAAGTTAGGTCCACAGCCCCTGCAATGAACGCATGGCTCCGAACCTCGGTTGAGCAGACACAGTCCTACGGACAGTGCCCACCCTCCAGGAATGTCCCTCAAGGCGGATTGCTTGGCAGAACAGCCCCAAACGGTGTTCTGGAGTTGTTCCACCATCACCAAAAAGCAAAAAGGATGAGGTGACTCCTGCAAAGAGATCGACCGGCCCAAGAGTCCTCGAATTGAGCGGCTTCTGCTGTGGACAACGCCACACTTTATCCCCATCACCAGCGCCGCAACGAACCTACGACCCTTCTCCACCCAACTACGGGTGGGGCACCAGTAGCCGTCCGAGCACCACGCATCAGTCCTGTCTCCCCGCCCAGCCATCCCGTTCGTCTGGAACCAGGTAGGGTTCCGAAACGACGGCCACGTGTGTCAACCACTGTGCCATACTCTGAAAGAGCAGATCTTTGTGCTCTAGCACAGTGGTTGATTGCTCGCCTGGAACTACGTGGAGGCCGTACCATTGGTGAGACCGGTTTCGATCCTCCTCCATTGCCTCCACCTGTGGTTTCGCTGGCTGGCCGGTTGCCTGTGGCAACGCGAGCTCGGCCTTTCCCTCTCTTGGGAGGTGCGCGTGAGTTCTCCGCCCATCCTGTGGTCGGCCGGTTTTTGGCTGCGACAATACCACACAGCGCAACGCGTTGGTGCAGAACACTGTGCTGCCTTGTGTCGACCATCACAACGGAAGCACGCTCCCCCGCCGATCTGAAGTACGCACTGGGCCCCTCACATGCCCGGACTCCAGGCAGCGGAAGCACCCTTTCAGAGGTGCGGGCTCCACCAGTTTCGCCGCCATTGGACCAACATCATCAGCCCAACGCTGTCGGTGACCTTTTTGGCGGCCGCCACGGGACACGGACCTGTGCCACCCTGGAGTCCCGCAACAACATCCCGTAGGATCTGGCTGCATTTGATCGTTCTCTGGGGCAGCCACCGCCTGGCCACGGCTTCGTCGCAACACCTCGTCCACAGTGGTGAGTCATCCAGGACCAGCAACTCTGACCTCCGCCAGTCTTGCTGGTCTGCGGATCCTGCACACCTTGTTCGCGAGCGCCTCCTCAATTTTTCGGCGGCCGTCCGCCCTGTCGCCGCTGCCCTGCACCGGGGATTTCAAATGCGTAATTCCCCGTGGCGCATGCGGGTGGAATCTCAGCTCTGTTATCCCGAGGCAGAGAGGTCGACTTTCCTCTGCCTCGGAGATAACCTCCTCGCATAGGCAACACCAGCCACCACTGCTTCCGGCCAGTGTCACCACGACAGCGGCCGATCTGGGGTTGCAATTCACCGGCCTCAGGATTGCCAGACTCTTGACGACCTGCACGCTTTGTTCTTTATCGTAAATTTCGTAGTCCACTTTGGTTCTTCGAAGGACTGAGGTGCTGCGTAGAGATCGGGACTCTGTTGTCTTCTCGTTTCCTATGTGCCTGCCCCTTCCCCTTTAGGGGCGTTGGAGCCAGGGAACCTCAGCGACGACTGTCCGTTCACTGCTAGCCGTAATGGCAGGCTGCTTCTGGGGCATTCGGTCGCCGGGGAAGCGGTGGCGATGAAGTGTTGGGCACCGCACTTGTCCTCGCGTCTGCCGCCAACGGAGTGACGGAGGCTTTCGGGGAGGAGGCGGTTGTCTCAAGAGCCGCGAATCTGGCGTTCATCATTGTCCCGGCCTTGATAAACATTGAACGTACCATCCTTTGCCGCCTTCAGCTGGAATTGGGCCACGCCCGTCGGCTGCGCTGCATGCGCAACCGCATCTCCGCCACCTCTTTGCAAGCAATTCTCGACTCTCACCCTGTAAGGCGATGTTGTTACTTGCGTTTTCGTTTCAGAGGTGCAACGACTTGCAGTATCTGGCGTCCGTTTGATCGCTTCTGCAGCGTCCTTCAGTTGAACAGCGCAATTCTCCAGGTTCTGACCTGGAGTGCGGCGACTTTAGCGGCGAGGCGATATTTTCCTCAATCTTCTTCCCCAGCTATGACGTTGCCTGGAAGCCTTCGTCGTTCGACGACGACTCTGACAGGGTTGTACCGTCAGCGCGGAGTTGCCGAGCTGCCGCGGACCTCTTCTGCCTCCAACCTTTCTTCCTCCTCTTTGGCAGCGACTAACGCCTACCTTTGGCAAGTGCCGACATATCTCTTCGTCGTTAAAATCTCCTCGACCTCTTTTGGCAGATGTTCGCCAATTTCAGTCCTGCTTATCTCCTCATCGTGGCTCCGTTATCGACCGGAACTGCAACCTGCACCAGATTTCTCCCCGCACAAATCCTCGCCTTCAAGGGACTCGCCTGCATAGAGTCGCTCCTCCTCGCTCATCTCCGACATGCTATTGGCTTTGTTTTAAAGTTTCCATATTAGTTCCCAACATTTGTATCGAAATAAAATGTCGGTCTCCCCGCATTCTATTCCAGGACAAGGCTATACTGTGGGTCGCCTGGTACCCATGCAGGTTTTAAGACTTCGCTGTCTGATTTTTATAGAGATTTACTCCTCGCGCCAATTAAGGCGTCTCCGCTCCGCTGCACTTCGGGACGTACCCCACATCGTCAACACTGGGGTCTTTGACGAAAGTACAGCGGGTTACGGCGCTGAGAGCCGACGTAACTCCCCAGTTTTGGACGGTTGAGTGCCCGGCGGCAGGTGAGTGCAATAATCATTCGTCCTCTTGACGGCGTAGCATTAGGCACTGGAAACGATATATCGTCACCAGTTCCTAATACCTACTATCATTTGTTGCCTTTCCCCGGATACAGAAATCAAGGAAATGCAACTCCCATAACGCCGATTGGTTGAGTGCCCGGCGGCAGTAAAAGCGCACACCGATTCGTCTTCTGACACTGTAGAACATACAGTACGCCAACGACGCATCGCCACCAGTTCCCAATGCACACCTCATTTGCTGCATTTCCCGGATACTTTGATCAAGGAGAAATGCACCACTCCACGCATTGGGCACTGAGAACGACGTATCGCCACCAGTATCCACGTGCACCATCGTTCGGTTGCTTTTCCGGATATGTAAAACCGTGCTGAAATGTACCCCTGCCACCTCCACTGTGCTCCTCCGCTTATCAGAGGGACACGCAGAGCAGCCATCTCTGTCAGAACATTCGCCACTGGCAACAACGTATCATCACCAGTACCAGGGTGCACTGAACCCGGCGCGTTGCCTTTCCCCTGATACAGAAGCATGAAAAGGGAAATTCAACGACCAGGCACTCGAGGAGGTTTTCTGACGTGGCACCCCAACCAACCTAACCTTTCGGGAAATGTTTACGCATACCGCCCGCGGGGATGAGTGGGCGTTGCCGGACTCGCACCGACTAAAACCCCACGGTGTTCCTTCACTCCACCCACGCTGTGCATGCGGGTACGCTGTAGAAAGTATTCTTCCGCGTACAGCTGGTGGCGGCCTTGTACAGCCCCTGCAGGTTGTGACTCCTGTGTTGAGAGCGCACGGGAACACCGGGTGCGCTCTCACCTCGCTGACTCAACAGAGCGACAGACCTCCCTGAGCCATCACTCAAGCCGGGGCGGGGGAATCCCATGCCTACGCTCTCCTCATCCCCTGCGGCGGCTGCTGTGGAGGGTCCCGGGGTCGTGGGACGCTTTCCTCCTCCCACGGCTTAGCTGGTCGGCTGAGGTGGCAAATGCGGACTGGCCTGCTACCTTAAGGCGCTTTGGTAGGCTCTTCTCTCATCCTGGTCCGCTGGTGAGTGGTGACGCACACGGCACACGGGCAGTGAGCACCAGCCGCCTGCGCCAGGTTGACCAGCGGCAGCAACCCCCACCACCCTGCGCGTCGCACTGAGCTCCTCACGTGTCCCGCCCTCAAACAGCGGAAACATCTCGAGGTGAGGGCTCACGAGCCCACCTCGGCCGCCACCCACGAGACTCCAGGCGCGCCCCCGGCGTCACCTTGGCGCGCAGCCACGGGGCACCGGACCCAGGCTATCCCAAGGCTTCCAGGATACACGCAGGACCTCGCCAGACTTCATACTTGGGGACAGCTGCCAGCCAACGACACAGCTGCCACCACTTCCTCCACAGAGACTGAGTCATCAAGACCTTATACTTACCTCAGCGATCTGCCGGTTTGGTATCCAGACCGCTGGCCCGCTGCGGCGAGAATCCTCACCCTGGGCTTAGGCGTCCGCTATTGCTGGCGCCGTATCCGGAACATGCGCAGCCTCTTTGTGGCGCAGAGATGCGGAAGCGCATCTCAGTTACCCTGAGGGCGGCAAGATTAATTTTAGCCTTCGCCTGGTAATAAATTGCGACGTCGCACGCCCGCTGCCACAGCCTCCGGCTCCAGTGTCACCACCATAGCGGACGACGCGAGCGATCTTGACTGCTCCTTCTTCGCTGGTGGGCTCCGCCGGACTCTTTGCCGCCTTCCCACCCTTCTTTGAGTCCCTTCTTCACCACCGTCGTCCATGGTTGCCCACAGACTGTGGCGATGGTGGCAGAGGTCGGGGACTGTTTGTCTTCTTTACCCTCCGCGCTCTGCCCGTCCTCCCTGGTATGCTTCGAGGCCCCTGGTAGCGGCCCGCGCCAGTCTTAATCCTGGCGCCTTGACAGGCGGCCCTGCTGCGTCCTGATGCCTCTGAGGGCGGCAGCGGATCATCAGGATGGACCGGGCACGCTTCCGGTCTCTCTTTATCCGCCAATGGTGGGCGGTGCAGGAGGCGGTCTTCAGCGCAGCAAATCTTGGTGTTGACTGGCTGACCCCACCTGGCTACCATCAAACGCGCCAGCCCTTCTACCCACTCCCTCGGCTGTGTTTGGTCGGTCGACCGCATCCGCATGGTAGGGGCCGAATTTCTCCTCTTTCAACTGGCGGATGACTTCTCTGCCTTGAGGCGAGCGTTGTCCGCCTGCAGCTTTCTGTCTCCCTCAGAGGTACAGCGCCGCAGAGTCTTTGCGTCTCGCCATGCCTCTGCAGCCTCCTTCAGCGCCTCACCCAGATGCCCTTAGGGTTTTTCTGACCTTGTGGCCAATTTACGGGATGGACGCCTGACGCTGGTTCCTCTTATCCTGCGGGTGCCCCGGGATTGCCGGCCTCAGCGCCCGCCGCATCTGCTGGATGACACTCAGACAGGGTTTATTCCTGTCGGCGTGCATTGATGGTGATTACGGAGGCGGATTCCTTCGCCTTCCGCCCTCCCAACCTCCTCCTCTCTCTCCTCGCAGCTCCACCAAAGCCATTTCTGCCTCATGCCCTGCCATACTGTGCTGGAGGTCGCCCTCGACCTCTTTGAGATGAGCCCTGGCTGCTTCTCCATTATGTCAGCCGCCACTGACGCTCGCCCTAGAAGGACGTTTCTTCCCTTTTTAAATCTTTCTCATCGAGTGACTCTACGCTGAGCAGAGTCGCTCGTATCGTCATCGCTGTCCATTCTTCAGTACATGTGTTTTGTTTTAAATTTTCCAGCTAACTATACCCACGAGTTGTATCGAAATAAAATGTCGGTCCCCGGCATTCGTCCCGGGGATAGCTAAATACTGTGGGGTCGCCTGGTGATCTACAGGTTTTGGGATTGCTATTCTGATTTTGCGGAGTAGAGGTTTACTTCCTCGCGGGCCGGCCAGTTAAGGCAAGCCCTCCGCTCCACTGCACTTCGACGTACTCCGGATGACGTCAACACCGGGGTTTTTGGATTAGCGCATAGCAAAGGCGGCGCTGGGGAAAGAGCCTCGACGTAACTCCCAGTTTTTTGACGGTTGAATGCCCGGCGGCAGTGTGAGTGCACACCGAGCCTGTCCTCCACTATGAGCATTAGGCACTGGAAACGATATATCGTCACCAGTTCCTAATAATTTATTTGTTTTCGCCTTTCCCCGATACAGGTAACCGCGGTCGATTTGTGCTTTATGCCCGGCGCAGAAAACGCACAATCGAGCCCGTCCTCATTGACTGTGAAAGCATTAGCACCGCCAACGACGTATCGCCACCAGTTCCCAATGCACACCTCTTCATTTTGTTGCCTTTCCCCGGATACTTTGATCAAGGAGAAATGTAACCTTCCACCTCGCATTGGGCACTGAGAACGACGTATCGTCACCAGTGCCCACGCGCACTATCGTTCGGCTGTCTTCCCGGATAAAACCAAGAGGTGAAATGCAACTCTGCCACTGCTGTGTCCTCCGCTGGTCGTAGAGGACACGCAGAGCAGCTATCCCCCTGTCAGAACATTCGCCACTGGCAACAACGTATCATCACCAGTGCCCAGGTGCAATTGTCCCGGCGTTGCTCTCCTCGGACACGGAATATAGAGTATCAAAGGAAATCCAACGACAGGCACTCGAGGAGGTTTTCTGACGTGGCACCCCAACCTAACCTAACCTAACCTAACCTAAATTTCGTGGGGAAATGTTTACGCATACCGCCTCCCCGCGGGATGAGGCGGGTTGGTGTCGGACTCGGAGACCGACTAAAACCCCACGGTTTCTTTCTTTCTGCTCCAATTCCTGCATGCGGGTACGCTGTGAGCATTCTTCCGCGTGCACAGCGGGTGGCGGCCAGTTGCGGCCCCGCAGATTCTTGTTCTGTGCTGGCGCGCTCTCACCTCGCTGACTCATACGAGCGACAGACTTCCCGAGTCCATCACTTGTCGTAAGGGAACGATACGCCTTTGCTCTCTCATCCCCCTGCGCGCTGCGGAGCGTCCCCGCATTTCTCCATCGGCGGCTGGTCGGTTGCCGAGGTGGCAACGGGCGGATCGGCCTTTTCTCGCCCTGAAGCGCCTCCCCCATCCGTGTCCTGCCGGTTTCTTAGCGGCGACGCACACGGCACAACGCGAGCAGCGGAGCACTGCCGCCTTGCGCCAGGCTGACCACAGCGATGGTAATAACTCCTCTCTTGGTCGACTGGGTGGCGGTTGACTTTGAGCTCACGCAAGTCCCGCCTCAAAGCAGCGGAAACACCTCAGAGGCAGGGTCATGAGCTTCACTCGGCCACCACCCACGAGGTTCATCAGGACGTCCCCGGCGGCCTTTTGGCAGCAGCCACGGACACCGAACCTTAGGTTATCGCAGGCCTGCGGGATACCGCACCCGCTGGTACTTAATGGTGTCCTGGATGTCGCCAGCCAACGAAACAGCCGCCAATTAATTTCCTCCCACCGAGACCGAGCTTCCACAAAGACCGACACTTTTATCTCGGCGGTCTTTTGCCGGTCTTGAGACCGGACCGCTTTTGCCCGCTGCGGTGAGAACCTCCCTCAACTTCTGAGCGGAGGCGTTCGCCTTGTTCTCGCTGTTCGGGATCTCTCGAACATTCTGAGCCCCTGTGGCGCAGACAGAACGCATCTCGGTTATCCGGCGGCGGCGAGGTTTATTTCGCCTTCGCCTCGGTGATCACTCCCTTTAATGTAGGTGACGCCCGCTGCCGCAGCCTCCGGCCCGCGCGACGGGAGTTTATCTGAATTCGGCCCCTGCGCGGGTATGCCAACCACCTGGTTTCCAATTCTTCTGGCCTCTTTCACCACCGTCGTCCATGGTTTCACGCACTGCGCGAACGGTGGCAGAGAAGGGACTCAGTTGCCGTCTTTTGGCCTTCGCGGCCTTGCTCGGAACCTTCCTTTACGCGCTTCTGGGCCAGAAGACCCCGCTGGCGGCTTCAGAATCGGCGTCTTTGGCGGCGGTGGCTTTTGCAGGAGCCGGTGCCCGGAAGGCAAGGGGCTGGACGGTGACTGCACTCCATCCAGTCTCTCGTCCGCCAGTGATGGGCGTAATATTTTCTCCTGAAGCGAGACGGTCCTGCGGCACCGGTGCCATCATTTCGACCCCACCTGGTCACCATCGAACGCGCTAACTCCTTCTTTCCTGCTCCCTCGGCTTGTTGCGGGCTGGTCAATTTGCATCCGCAGGGCCAATTCCTTTCCACCCGGATATCGCCTGAGTCGAGCGCACCGCCTGCAGTTGTTCCTCTTCCGATAGCGTTGCCGCAGAAAGTCTTACGGTTCACATGCCCTTTGCAGGCCTCCTTCAGCGCTTTCACCGGCAGATGCCCTTTTGCTTGACCTTGTGTGGCCACTTCATGGAGATGACGCCGACGCTGTCCCTATCCCTCTTTTGCAGTCTGATGCCGGCTCAGCCGCCACCGGCGGACGACGACCTGAATAGGTTGACTTCTCCTGCCGGCGCGCGGGAGCTGATGAGCATTCGATGAGTGATCCTCTGTCGCCTCAACCCTCCTCCTCTCTCCTTGCCTCCAACAATCTTATTTTGGTTTCCGGGCAAGCCCCACATACTGCCTGTAGTTGAGGCCGCCCTCGACTCTGCAGTCGCAATCATGCCCTTCCCGATCTTTTCCCTCCTGGCCTATCGCCAAACCATCATCAACTGGCGTCCTAGAAGGACGTTTCCTCCCTGCGCCATCCTCCTCCCCGTCGATTGACCTCCACGCGCGACAGAGCTGCTCTGCTGCTGCCACTATCTACCGTAAGTTTTGCTTTTAAATTGCCTCATCTGTTCTTACCGATTACAGGACGAAGTAAAGGTCGGTCCCGGGTGACGCCTATTCCGGTGACAAGGCTACATACTGTAATGCCGGTACCCACAGGTTTTAAAGACTTCGCTGTCTGATTTTTATAGAGATTTACCTCGCGGGCTTCAGCCAGTTAAGGCAAGCCTCCGCCCACTGCACTGACGACTTCATTATCGTCAACACTGGGGTCTTTGACGAAAGTACAGCGGGTTACGGCGCGCTAATGACGTACCCCCAGTTTTGATGCCATGGCAGCAGTGTAGGAGTGCACACCGGACCTGTCCTACCACTATGAGCATTAGGCACTGGAAACGATATATCGTCACCAGTTCCTAATACCCACCATCATTTGTTGCCTTTCCCCGGATACTTTGATCAAGGAGAAATGCAACCTCCCACACCGATTTGTTGAGTGCCCGGCGCGGCAGTAAAAGCGCAATACCGAGCCCGTCTCTCATTAATTGTGAGCATTAGGCACTGCCAACGACGTATCGCCACCTGAAGTTCAAAGGTGACACTTTATTTCTTTTGTTGCCTTCCCCGGATACTTTGATCAAGGAGAAATGCAACCTTCATCTCGCATTGGGCACTGAGAACGACGAGGTCACTCAGTGCCTAATGCGCACTATAGTTCGGTTGCCTTTCCTTCCTGATATGGAAATCAAGAGGAAATGCAAATCCCCCTGCCCGCTGTGCTCCTCCTGCTTATCAGAGGGACACGCAGAGCAGCTATCCCCGCCGAACATTCGCCACTGGCAACAACGTATCATCACCAGTGCCCAGGGTGAACATCCTGGCGCGCTGCCTTTCCCCGGATACAATAGTATCAAAGGGAAATTCAACGACCAGGCACTCGAGGAGGTTTTCTGACGTGGCACCCCAACCTAACCTAACCTAACCTAACCTAACCTAACCTAACCTAACCTAACCTAACCTAACCTAACTTTAGCGTGGGGAAATGCCGAGGCATACCGACTCGCGGCAAGCAAGTAAGGGTTGTCGGACTCCGCACCGACTAAAAACCCCTGTACGTGGTCGCCAGCTCAACGCTCGCGAGGGGTCGCGGGATCTCCGTAAAGGAACGCAACGTAACTTCTGCAGCTTCGCTGGGATAGCTCGTCCCGGGGCGTGCGTGAAGATCGCACCTCTGGTGAACCCCGCGGAACTATCACGACGATACGGGTACCACGTCGTGCCGTCGTCCCCTCGGGTCGTTATTACTGATTTGCCCCCATCTGACCGTCAGTGCGACCCGAAGGGCCCTGGGTTTATAGGAGCACGAATGGAGGGCCGGAAGAGGCGCGCTGAGCGCTGGGCAGCCGGTTCTAGCCCCGAGCGATCGGTCCTCTCTATCCTGCTTCGGTAGCCTCCTTTCGGACCGAGCCATGTCTTCGCAGATGAGGCTACGCCTCCACGCCGTTTCCCCGCGCAGCATCGCCGACACGACTGCTGGCAGGACAGGTTCCGTCCGATGTGGCCGACCAAGACCCGCCGCTGCCGTCTTCCCACGCCGGCAAGCAGCGATGTAAAAAGTATGCGGAGTCTGGTCGTTGCCGCCACAGTGGAAGCACCTGCCGTCGCCTGCGATCGATCTTTATATTGGTAATCACCTTCCAAGCATCGGCTCGCATCACCGGCGTAAGCCCGTAGAGTCTTCTCCTCGTCGCTGACCAGGGAGCGAAGACCGGCGAGAAGGTTTTACGATTGCTTTGAGGCGCGTATACTGCTCTTCACTGAGCCGTGCGCGCCACGTCGCGAACGCGATACGTCGTTCCTGCTGCTTCACGCCTGAGCGCCCTCTGGCTCACCACACCACCACGGGCGTAGGACGCGAATCCGGTATCACACCCTCGCGTCCATGCCCGCCGTAACCGAGGCGGAAAGCGAGCCAGGATTGTCGCCGCCTCGGTCGATACCGTCCGGTATCCTCAAGACGATCTGTATGGCCATCCAGACGCTGGACGCCAGATCTTAGTCCTACAGCGTCGGATGCAGCCCTCTTCGCCCAGACGGGCGCCCCGTACAAGAAGGCGATCGTACGACCCCGGCATAGAAAAGTGGCGAACTCTCCCTCGGTCCTCTCTTCGAGACGGGCAGCAGTCTGCATAGCACCGGGCTACCCTCTTGATCAGTAACAGGCGCCTGTCGCTCTCTTCGAAGCCCCAGCGACTGTCCAGAGCGGTACCCAGGTACTTCATGTACCGCCCCACTTGACTTCAGACCCACCTACTGACGCGCTTGAAGTCGTGGTGGCCCTCGCTCCGGCAGTTTAGAACCATAGCGCCTTCGGTCGAGGCGCTACTCCAGTCCCAACTCGTGGACTTTGGCGACGACGATTTCGCCCCAAGCTCTGGCAGCTCCTTGGTCTCGAAGGAGTCCCCTACTGGCGACCACATTCAACGTGTCGTCCGCGTAACAGACGACATTAACGCTAGCGGGGAGCTCGACTCGCAGAACAGAGCGGTGGTGATTCCACAGTAACGGGCCCAAAACCGACCCCTGTGAACCCCACACTGGATCTCCTCGGATCCTCGTACCGTCTCGGTCCAAACCTAACCTAACCTTTTTTTTTTTTTTTTTTTTGTTATCGGGGAAATCTTTTCGAAAGATACCCTGTCTCCTGGGGAGACAGGTTATGTGGTATTTCTAACCACTAAAACCCCCGGTGGCCACATCCCAGTGCATTGGGAGGGGCCTGGATCTCCTACGGAACGCACCGGTGCCCCCAGCACAGTGCCTTAGTTTGTTCCAGGGGAGGCCGCGCCTCCCTCGCACCTCGCCGTGCTACGGCAACCCTGGACCACTTCGGGTTGCTGTCCTTCCGGGTTCGCTTGCCTGGGCGGTCAGAGCCCCCACCTGACCGCCGCGAACCTGCAGTCCCTTTAGTCGCCTTGTACGACAGGCAGGGGATACCTTAGCCCTATTCTTATGCCTGAGCTAAAGGGCTGACGGCCGGGGCGTCCGTTGCCACCGCCCCGTTGCAGCCGCCAAATTTCGAGCGGGATCGGCCCTCTCCCGATCCGTTTCGGCGGTCTCTTCTGTAACATAACAGTTTCACAGAAGGAGACCAGCGCCTTCCATGCGCCTTTATCTGCCAGCGCAGCCGCTACTGCGACTGGCGGAGAGAGGTCTTGTCCGGATCCTCTGACCAGGATCCGTCGCTCGACTCTAATGCAGGGCACTCAGCGAGCGTGTGCTGTGCGGGAATCCTCGGTCCCCGCCACAGTGGTGGCATTGCGTTGACGATCGCGTCCAATCTCTGTTCAGGTACTCTCCGGAAGCATCCATGCCCGGTGAGCACCTGCGTCAGTCTTATAGTGACATGCGCCTCTTTCCCTCAACGGAGCCAAGCTTCGAAGTTCGGCAGGAGCGCGCTAACAATGCGCTGGCGCGAGGTAACGGCTCAAGGAGCCTGCGCCACACCTCCAGCGCACGTTTGCGCTCCTGCTTACGCACCTCCCTGCATCCAGGGGCTCTGGCTTCCCGTGGGGAAATGCGAAGACGAGTATAAACCCGTGCATCCATCTCCGCCAGGATTTTTGTGCGGTGGAAACCGAGCTAGACAGTGGCTGCCTCGAATGATATCGTGCGATATCCACGCGCGATCCTGATACCATCCTTCGCTGCAGGCTACTAAGTTTAGCTCTGCAGCGACGGACTCCGTTAGTCGATGTGACCATACGGGCGCCCTGCAGAGGCCATCGCACGACTCCCGCGTAGAGGCGGCGCACCTCTTCCCTGGGCTCCCCTGGAGATTGCAGCAGCCGGCGCATGGCACCTACCAATTCTCTCGATCCGTGGACCAGGCGGTCGAAGTGCTCGAAGCCCCAACGATCAACCAGGGTGAGACCGAGATATTTCATCGTCGGTCCCACCGGGACCTGCACGTCACCAACGCGAACCGTCAAGCTGGGTGGTTCCTCCTCTGGGGAGTTTGTGGAACCAAAGCGCCTCGGTCTTGGCGAGGCGCTATCCGAAGACCCAGCTCGTGGATTTTGTCCACGACGCATGCTACCCCAAGCTCAGCAAGCCGGATGGTGCTTCGAAACTGTCCCCGTCGGCCAGTAGCAGGCGTCATCTGCGTAGCAAACTACTCTTACGCCGACGGGAAGATCGACCCGCAGGACCGCGTCGTACGCGAGGTTCCAGCTGTGGACCTAACACGGGACTTGCGGAACCCTGCAGTTCACCTCCCTCCGTGGACAGACGCGGTACGATCCACGCCTGATGCACCTATCGTCTGGCAGGGCCCGACAATGTTGCAGGTAGGGAGGCACGGTGGTACACCAGAGCCTCCCTGACGTCCCCAGGGTAGCGTGAATTCCAGCGCATTGACAATGTCAAGGTTGACCGCCAATGCCACACCGCCCCGGTAACTGCCCGCTGCGCCTGCCCCCGGACGCGAAGGATCGTGTCCACAGTCGATCGCGTCCGCCGAAAGCCGAACTGGCCGTCCGACAAATCGGGGCCCACTTGACGTGGTGCGTGCTGAGGCGGACGGCTATTATTCTTTCGAACAATTTGCCCGCCTCATCCAGCAAACAACAGGTCGGTACGCGGAGGAGATTCCGCGGTCCTGCCATCCTTCTTCAGGAGCACCATCTCTGCTCTCCCTTCCCAGACTGAGGGAAGACACCGACTCGCAGGCAGCTGTTAAACAGCTGTCTCAGTCTCCCCCAGTCCGGCGGCGAGCAAAGCACCCAAGCCCGTCCAGGAATTCCGTCGGGGCCTGGGGCTGTGTTCTGGCTCTGAGGCGCCTCACGGCACGGTCCAACTCCCTCGTTGGTCACTTCCTAACCTGTCAGACCATGCAATCTGGTCTGACGGTGATGTGGAGGGTGCGGGGCTGTCCTGGGCCCTAGGGAAGAGGGTGTCAACCACTCCTCCCACAAAGTAGGGTCCAGGGTCTCCGTCAACGGAGGGACCCATGGTCGTAGCTTGCCCAGTACAGTCTTGTACGGACGGCCCCATGGGTCCCTGTCCAGCCCTCGAGGAGTTCCGCTCCAGACCGAGACCCAGCATTCTCGATCACGAGTTGGAGCGCTTTTGTGGCGCCTCTGTAAAGCCGGGCATGCCCTTTCGCCTTTCTTCGGCTGTGGCTTGCTTCCTTCTTCGGGCTCTGGTGTACTGGCGTCGAGCCCGCAACATTGCATGCGCAACTGCGCCATCTTCTGACCAATTGTGCGTACACCGCCCTGAGCTTGGGGACCCGGTCCGAGGCATCGAGGCGCGTCACAGATGGACGTCGTAGCCTGGAACCAGGTCGCTTCGCTTTCGATCGGCAAGACCCCATTATGTGGGTCCTTCGTCCAGGCTGCGGCGATGGCTGCAGCTCGGAGGCCCATGTCGAGCCGCTTGAGGGACCATCGCCGCGGCGGGCCGCTGTTGCTGCGGCGGTGAAGCACCGTGGGAGATGGAGCTACCTCTCGAGTAATGTGATGTGGCGGTGGTCCGAAAGTGTGACCAATTCTTCCGCTACTCTCCATCCTGACACCATGCGTGGCAGAAGGAGTCGCCCAAGACAGGTCGACTATCGATTCCCCTGCCATCGCACGCAGGTGCTAATGGACCTCGATTCAAAAGTCGGAGGTCGAGTCCTGCCGCCCACTCTAGCACGGTTTCTCCTTTGCATTGTCCTGTGGAGCCTCCTAATGATCTGGAGTGAGCGTTAAAGTCACCCAGGACAAGCACAGGACGGGGAAGCAGCATCTACGGATGCAGCCGCCTAACCTGTCCAGGTACGCCTCGTAAGCGGCGCGAGAGGGTACTATTGGGAGAAACGTAGCAGCCCACAACTGCAAAGACCTCACTCCACTGTAACGAATCCTCGCCCTGGCAACGGGAGCAGGATCCTCTCCTCCACCACCCTGCGAATAGCAACAGAACCCTTAATGTCACCGAACCATCGAGGATGGTCCGGGACCCGGTAGGTTCCGCTGCTACCGCCACGCAACCGACCACCCGAGAGGGTTTGCAGCAGCAGGTCTTGCGCCCCGCGGCAGTGGTTCAGGTTGGTTTGAGGATCTTCACCCTTCTATCGAAGGCAGAAGCCTGCTGGCCTCCGGCGCACTCGGGGTGGCTTCGGGCAGGGGGAGCCCGCTTTCTCCCGCCCCCGTTTGCCTTCCTTGGTGCACAGCCTGGTCCCCAGCCTGATGGTTGGATTGACGGCCAAGGTCCGCACATTACCGGGCACTTCAGGGTGGCCGCAGTGCACTGGCTTGCCTTGTGCCCAGGTTCACCACAGGCGTAGCAGCGCGCGCTGTGGTCCTCGTTGAGGCAATTCTACGCGGACGTGCCCCACCAAGGCAACGGTGGACACCTGCAGCGGCCTTGCCGCCAGCACCTCTTACCTTTGCAGCCGTCCATCCCATGCGGACGCACCGCCGCTGCCAGTTTCCGCACGGCCCCTAGTGGACACTGCACTCATCAGCCCAGACGTGAAGGTGCTTCGGATTGTACCCACCTTCACGTCTATGACAGCGCAGCCTCCTGACTCCTCGGCAACCGCAGCTGCAACTTCCGTTGGAGTAACGGACTCATCGAGGTCCACCACCTGCAATCGCTGGTCTTCAGTGGGCGTGCTATTTCAGACGTCCATGTCGGCCAGCGCCTCCTGCATTTTAGCGGCGAGCACGTCGGCTCCTTTAGGGCGCAGCGTCGGGGCCAGATACCTCCAGTATCAACGCCCCTGTTACTGCCCTCTTGCCCGTACTGTGTCAATACCGCAGTCCGCCAGCCTGATCGCCGCCGCGACTGCGGCGTACTGGACCTGACTGTGCTCCGGCACGGTGACCGTAATGGCCGCAGAGCTCGGCAGCCTCCCAGGCTTCACTGCTTTTGCCTGTTTAGAGCTGCTGCCTTTGCCGGCGCCCTTCGGGTCGTGGTTGCTTTTGTTACCGGAGAACTTCTGGAGCAGCCGCCCTTTGCCTTACGGCTGGCCACTACCGTCACGTTTGCGGCGCAGGAACTGCCTGGCCGGTCTCTACTGGCTTAACGGGAGGCGCGCGGTAGACGCGCGGGAGGTACGAGCCGCTGGCTGGGTGCGCTTTGTCGTGCCACGCTTCCTTTGCATGACTCCGACGACAGGCCCTGATCCCGAGAGGGTTCCAGGGTGCCATTAGGCTTGCACTGAAAGGGCCAGCTTTGCATCACCGGGCACACTGGATACGCCCATAAGCCGATCTTCGGAGTCCAACCCCACACCGCAGGGAGCTGCTTGGCAGCCTTGCCTGGATGTCCTCTTTGCTACCGGGGAAGTTCCTGCGTTTCGGAGAGCACTGAGCCCTCCGTCAGACTCCCTACCTTACTTGTTAGCTCTGCGAGCTGCGAGCGCAGCTCAGCATTCTCGCGCCCAGCCTCAAACCAGGGAGGCAGGGAGACCCGCCGTGCTAACTCCGAGGAGGCTGCCTCGACCATTCTGGAGAGGCCACCCGTAGGCTGTGAACAAACGGTTCCTAGGTTGCAAGATTTTGTTCGCCACCTCTGTCCACTGCTCATAGGCCGGACTCTGATGCAGGGGCAATTCAAGGTCCGTAATGGACTTTCCTCCATGTCTCTACCCAGATGGTCGGGTTTTGGGAGACCGGCTTTTGCCCTAGTCTTAATTTGGGCCACTGTAGGATCCCATATGCCCTCCCTCATCCTCAGCGTCAGCTACCTCCACGTCCGTGACTACTGCTGCGTCCTCTTGCTTCCCGCAACATTATGAGGCGTTCTTGGCCTCCTCTTCCCAGAGAAGTCCTTGCGGACACCTCCGATGCGGCGGGATGTGAATGACGCATCAGACTTCCTCCGTCGCTCTCGCCGGCCGAAACTGTAGGCGTGCTCGCGCACAAACCGCCCACGCCTGTCCCGTGCTGGGAGCACTGCTGCCACCGTCACGGCTCCTCCCTCTTTGCTTTGGTCCCTAGGTGCTGATGGACCTGATGACTCTCGCCGCGGGTGACTCCGCCAGCGCCAAGCATTGAGTCGCCTCTCACTATCTCCTTCCCCTCTACCTTCTCCTCCTCGATTTTTGTTTTTCCCATGCAAATCCCACGAGTTTGAACGAATATAGGTCGGTCCCGCGACGCCTTCCGTGGACAAGACTACACCGTGGGGGCGTCCGGTACCCACAGGTTTTAAAGACTTCTGCTGTCTGGTTTTATAGAGTGATCCTTCGCGGGCCGGCCACTAAGGCAAGCCCTCCGCTCCACTGCACCTCGACGTACCTCATTAACGTCACCACTGAGGTCTGAAGAGAGTACAGCGGTACGCGCTGGAGAGCTGACGTAACTCCCCAGTTTTGATTTGTTGTCGGGCGGCAGTGTAAGTGCACACCGAGCCCGTCCTCCACTATGAGCATTAGGCACTGGAAACGATATATCGTCACCAGTTCCTAATACCCACTATCATTTGTTGCCTTTCCCCGGATACAGAAATCAAGGAGAAATGCAACCTCCCACAACACTCCCGACGGTTGAGTGCCCGGTGGCAGTAAAACGCACACCGAGCCCGTCCTCCACTATGAGCATTAGGCACTGGAAACGATATATCGTCCCCAGTTCCCAATACCCACCATCATTTGTTGCCTTTCCCCGGATACAGAAATCAAGGAGAAATGCAACTTCACCCTCGCATTGGGCACTGAGAACGACGCATCGTCACCAGTGCCCACGCAATTATTGTTCGGTTGCCTTTCCTCCGGATATGGAAATCAAGAGGAAAATGGTAACCCCTGCCACCCGCAGTACCCTCCGCTTATGAGAGGGACACGCAGAGCAGCTATCCCTCCCTGTCAGAACATTCGCCACTGGCAACAACGTATCATCACCAGTGCCCAGGGTGCACCGTCTCCGGCGTTGCCTTTCCCCGGATACAATAGTATCAGCGGGAAATTCAACGACCAGGCACCGAGGAGGTTTTCTGACGTGGCACCCCAACCTAACCTAACCTAACCTAACCTAACCTAACCTAACCTTTTTTTAGCGTGGGGAAATGCCTACGCATACCATTCCCTCGCGGGGCAAGGGCGGTTGCGTCGGACCGCACCCGACTAAACCTACGGTGGTGGTCGCCACCAACGCTCGCGAGGGGTCGCGGACTCCGCCAGGAACGCAACTGCAACCCCCTGCGCTTCGCTGGGATAGCCTGTCCTGGGGCGTGCGTGAACATCGCACCAGAACCTCACGGAACCAGTCACGACGACACGGTACCACGTCGTGCCGTCGTCCTCCCCGGGGTCGCTCATGGACGGTCGGAGCCCTTACCTTATCGTCAGCGACCCGTAGGCCCTGTTTACGGTAGGGGATCACTGATAGGAGGGGCTGTGACGAGGCGCGCGAGCGCCGCGTCGGCCCTTGCCCCGAGCAGGATCGGTCCTTCCTCTGTCCTGCTCGGCAGCCTCCTTTCGGACCATTACGGTCTCGCAGAAGGAGGCTACGGCCCTCCACGCCGATTCCCCGCGCAGCATCGCCGACACGACTGCTGGCAGGACAGGTTCCGTCCGATGTGACCGACCAAGACCCGCCGCCGGGTTTCTCCCACGCCGGGCAAGCGGCGAGCGTGTGCGATGCGGGAGTCTTGGTCGTTGCCGCCACAGTGGAAGTTAACTCCGCCGTCGTCGCGACGATTTCCAGACAGGTAATCACCGAAGCATCCATGCCCGGTGATCACCTGCGTAAGTCTGTAGGTGAGTTTCCTCCTCCTCGTCGCTGCATCCAGGCTTCGAAGACCGGCAGGAATGCGTTTGACGACGCGTTTGCGCGCATACCGCCCCCACCGAGCCGTGCGCGCGCCACGTCGCGAACGCGATACGTCGTTCCTGCTGCCTCTTCACCGCCTCGAGCGCCTCTTCTGGCTCGCCACCACCGCTCTGGCGTAGGACGCGAATTCGGTGATACACCCGCGTCCATGTCCGCCAGTAACCCAACCTAACCTAACCTAACCTAACCTAACCTAACCTTTTTTTTTTTTTTTTTTCGTGGGGAAATTTACGCATACCGCCCCCGCGGGGACGAGGGCGGGTTATGCCGACTCGCACCGACTAAAACCCCACGGTGTTCCTTCACTCCACCCAAGTACTGTGCATGCGGGTAATACAGAGCATTCTTCCGCGTGCACAGCGGGTGGCGGCCAGTTGTGCGGCCCCGGCAGTTGTGACTTTGTGCTGAGAGCGCGCGGAACACCGGCGCGCTCTCACCTCGCTGGACTTTTCGTGCTGGAGCGACAGACCTCCCCTGCGTCCATCGTTCGAGTCGTAAGGGGAAATGGAGTATGCCCACGCTCATCTCATCCCCTGGCGGCGGCTTTCGTGGAGGGTCCCAGGTCGCGGGACGCTTCCTCCTCCATCGGCTGGCTGGTCGGTTGCCGAGGTGGCAACGGGCGGACCGGCCTTTCGCGGCCTTGGAAGGCGCGTTACAGGCCTTCCCCATCCTGTGGCTGTGGTCCGCCGGTTTTGCGGCGACGCACATCACGGCACAACGCGGGTAGGGAAGACTGCGCCGCCTTGTGGCCAGGCTTTCGACCACAGCGGCGTTAACAGCTCCCCCCCGGTCGATCGGTGCGTCGCACTGAGCCCCTCACGTCCTGGGCCTCAAACATCGGAAACACCTCAGAGGTGAGTGGCCCACGAGCTTCACCTCGGCTGCCACCCATGAGACCATACAGTGCCCGCTGGCAGCCACCGTTTTAGCGCAGCCACGGGGCACCGGACCCAGGCTATCCCAAGGCCTGCGGGATGCTGCAGGACTTTCGCTGCACTTTGGCAGCATCCTTGGGACAACCGCCAGCCTTCGTTACCGCCGCAATTACGTCCTTCTGCTGTGGTGGAGTCGTCCAGACTGACACCTTGACTTCTGCAGTCTTCGCCGGTCTGATACACTCGACCTTTCCCGCTACTGAAAGCACCTCGCTCAATTTTTGAGCTTAGGCGTCTGCCTTTGCCTCCGCTATCTGCGCCAGGATTTCAAACATCCGAGCCCCCGTGGCAGATGCGGAAGCGCATCTCTGTTATACCGGGAGGGAGGCCAGGTTGATTTTGGCCTTCGCCTCGGTAATAACATCTATGTATGTGACGCTCTGCAGCCGTAATTCAATTGATTCTTTGTGTATTAGAATCAAGCAGTCCAAATTTGTTTTATTGTAGCATCTGTTTAACCTTATCGTTAGATACTTCATCTTGCGCCGCATTACGGCCATTTCTAGTTCTAATCTAAGGCTTAGTTTTATAATTACGTAATTTTATTCGCACTTGTAAAAATTTTATTTCTTCGTATTTCGTGCTGGTTTAGCTCTGTGGCCGTCCCGGAACCACAAACTGTTGAATCAAGCGAAACCTGGAAAGAAAAGACTGAGAATTAGGAAAAATCGACTTTTTCTTTGAAAACAGTGTTATAGTGGTACAGCCCTGTTTTATAGGAAATCACCAAGTATCCTCTCAAGTTATTAAGTCCATAGTATCTCCAAACAAGTTTTTCTTGTAGTATTTGTGTAGTCTAATTATTAGGACACTGCTCGTGCCGCATTCAGGCCATTTCTAGTTATAATCGCTTACCTTCAGTTTTATATAATACTTACGTAATTTTAATGGAATTCTAAACATTTTGTTTCTTCCTTTTCGTGCTGTTTTTGCTCTCGGCCGGTCAGTCCCAGTTCACAGCATCGAATCAGGTAAACCCAAGAAAACACACAGAATTAGAAAAAAATCGACTTTTTCTTTGAAACCGAGGTAGTGGTGTCTTTGTGTATT